>OY720023.1:2157431-2249961 GCA_963082485.1 Eudonia mercurella | reverse complement strand
ATATTATGATAAAACGTTGAAACGACTTCAAACTGCAAACATGAATCAAACAATAAACGTTGAGCAGTTGAATTCTGCCTTAACATCTCTTAGAACATTGCGATTGAGTGTGAGTCATGTCTTTGAAACTTTGTCAAACGGCTTGCGAGCTGACCACGGCGAAGAGGGCAAAGATAAGTTTCTTTTGGAACTGCAGGAGCTGCTAAACAATGTTAACATTAATCTCCGTGACCTTGAGCAGACTGTTAATGGTTTACCAATACCAACAGCGCCTTTCAACCTCGGAAACACGACATTCTTGAGTCAAGAAACCACCCAAGATCGTCAGGCGCTATACACACAGTTGGTCAACAGCTACAAGTGGACGGACAAAATTCACGAGTACAGTTCGTTTGCGCACACTTTACTAAGCCAGAACTCTTTAAAGCGATCGTATATTAACTCCGGCAGTACAAAGCGAAGGGGAAAGTTGCAGAGCAACCACAACGTAGCTCCCCTGCAAGTCGATAATGTTATAAATAACATTGACAGGTCCTACAACGATATGAAGATAACAATTTCGCGCCCGTTCGCGAGTAATGCTGTTGTTCAGATTAACCTGAGTCATGTGCTGAAAGCTGTTGTGGCTTTCAAAGGACTCCTAATGGAATGGGTGATGGTGAAAGGTTACGGTGAAACCCTAGACCTGTGGACCGAATCACGCCATAATGTGTTCAGGAAGGTCACAGAAAATGCCCATGCAGCTATGTTGCACTTCTATTCTCCAACATTACCGGAACTGGCAGTGCGATCTTTCATGACATGGCTGCACAGTTATGTAAACTTATTTAGTGAGCCATGCAAACGTTGTGGTTGTCATCTGCATCACATTTCGCTCCTGCCACCTGCCTGGAGGGATTTCCGTACGTTGGAGCCCTTTCATGATGAATGCAAGCAATAGTTAATGTGGTATTGAATGAGAAAGCATACTTACAATTGAGAAGCAATATCTAAACCCGCTAATGTCACTTATGGACTTGATCAATCAATGGCGTTCACGGCTATTACCAGTCATGTTGTGAGACAGTGGTTTTGGTGACTTATAATTAAACTTGAGCAATTACCATATAATTAACAACTACGAGTTTCTCAAAAGATGACTTACAATTTCTTAACAAACCCATAAAGTTGTTTTTGACAAGCAAGTTACAGATCAAAATCAAACAATTCAACATTCCTTGAAAGTCAATTTAGTGGGATTTTATTTTATACTCCTCATTAGTAATTAGTAGCTTTCTCCTTCAATAAAAAAAGTGATTATTGGACAATGTGAAAATAAAACATGGTGTTTATGGTATAAGATTATTTTTATTCCATTGTGCTTTTTAATATGGTGGGATAAAATTATCCTATTCATGATTTGAGATAAGTAAATGAATGAGGACTGTATCGCAACAAGATTAATAAAACAGCCTTCTTGTAGGTATAACATATTAAACTGTAATATTTCATTTATGTGTAATTTAAAAATAACAGAATACTACTTAAGAATAAATAACAGGTACAAAAACAACAATATTTTATTTTATTTCAAAGTATTATACAAATGGTTTGGTCAATGCAATTGTATGGTCAACGCTACACACAACTTTTAACACATGTGCTCCCACAGCTACTCTTAAAGGAAAAAGTTGATCTTTAGAATGGCCAAGACCAAGACAGCCATGTCTATTATGGCCCCACATGTATAGATCACCGTTGTTCGTAATGGCTGCCAAGTGACCAATGCCACAAGCCACCTTTTCCACTGCACATTCTGTGTTAAAGTCATTACGTCCAAAGAGTGGTGGTGGTATGATTGTAGGTTTAGCTGAGTGCTGTGCGCTTGGACCAAGACCTAGCAAGCCATATCCCCATACGAATACATCACCTTCTTCTGAAAACAAAACACAACTTTAAATATTTTTTTTAACAATTAGTTATGTGTATTTTGTATTTGGTGCGAAATGTATACAAACCATTGACAATCAAACAGAAAGAGCCTCCAGTAGCAATGTCCTTAATCTTACCAAGTCCTTTGGTAAAGTTTACAAGAGCATAGGACATATTCACCTGCTGCTGTTTTGTAGTCATTGGCACTTGACCATACTCTGAGTTACCCCATCCAAAGAGTTCACCTTTATCTAAACAAAAATGAAAATAATTTATTCCTAATCAAAATCAAATATAGAACATCTATATCAGGGATGCACAGACTGCGGCCCGCGGGCCGCATGCGGCCCGCCGGTCGAATACTGGTGGCCCGCCGACAGCAAAAATAATACTCTCGTACATTCGAAAATATTGAGTTCTATTCCAGAATAATTACCTATACTTCTGGTGGCCCACCATCAGTTCATAATTTGCCCGAGTGGCCCCTAGTCTTAATAAGTCTGTGCATCCATGATCTATATAATACTTCTAGGGGTATTGTACCTTGTCAAAGCAAGTGTGTTAAATAGGTAGACTGAAAGAAGAACTTACCATTCAAAGCTAATACACAATCTACAGTTGATGAGATTTTGACAACTTTCTCACTAGTAATATCACCCTTCACTGGGGCTGGGAAACCCTGGTTTCCCCAGGTTCCTAGACCAGTCTGGCCATCTGCGCTCCATCCACAAGAATACACTTTTCCAGATTCTGTTATAAATAATCTGAAAATAAAATAATGTGGAAATTAGGTCCTATAACAAACAAAAAAACCTTGCAATGAAACCCTACACCTCAGAAAAAATAATTAAAATATATATTTTTTAATTATCACAGTTTCCACGCACTAAATATTGAATAAATTGATCTCCAAAGTGCATCATTTCAGTTACTCACGTATGGTCTTGCCCACAGCAAACATCAATAATTCTCTCTTTGCCCAACCTGCTAATATTATGTGATATCATACTGCCCCTATACTCCTCTTTGGGGTTAATTTTCCTACCACATTGCCCATAAGCATTGTTGCCTAGAGTATACACTCCTTCATTGTCTGTAAGTATGGCTGTGTGAGCCCTTCCTGCTGAAAGTCCTATGATCTGAAATTAACATGTCTTTTCTACCTAAATGTTCTTATCGTTGGAAGAATTTAGGGTTAGTTTACTGAGCTGACCATAACATTGTCAGAACCTTTTTCAATTTATGATTAACAGGACTATTGATGACTATCGATGTGGTAACAGAATATTGACAGCTTTTTATCAAATTATACTTAATAAAACTACAATTAAGCATATATGGAGAAGAACATTGTACTTACTCTACTCTCCAAAGATTTGTAAGGTACATAAATAGGAGCAGGGCTTAGGAGTATTTCCAAGGGATGTCCAATACGTGGTGCATGGTAGCCAATCTGTGAGTCTGTATTTATACCAGTGCCAAATACTTTGTGGGGCTCATCTGTATTAATTGCTGCTACTGTGAATCCATAGCCACTTGCTATTTGGGTGACCTGCGTTACATTGAAACTTTTCATACAAAAATGTTATAACTAAGCAGACATAATGTAACATCAAAAAAATATAACTTCTTAAAGTAAACCATTGTCTAAGAAGAGCTTAGTTTACTTACATCAAATCTTTCGCCGAATGTAGATCTCATTGGATGCCAGGCCAAGGTAAAGTTATTTTTGTAGGCTTTTTTGCCTCGTTTACCCCTAGGCAAGTGTATGCCCAAAGCGCCAGTCTCGGCCAATCCCCAAACGTAAACCCGTCGGTCCGAAGATTTGCTTACAGGGTACTGAAATACTGTAACATTAACAAAATTAAAAATGTTTAATGAATAAAGTTTAATATATAAAAATATTATTAATGTCTTACTTGGTAAATCCTCTTCAGAACCGTCGGGTATTTTCTTTTTGGTGGTCGCATAATTACGAAAAAGTATTCTGGAGTTTCTACGAAACAGCAATGATTTAATTGCGTTCATATTTATAATTAATATTAAGTACTCTTTATTTATTATTTTAAATTTTTGAGGTTAGTTTTGAGTATAACAGTGTTGACTTTTTAACAATGTCATTGGCTTTTTTAATCAAATTCTGTTCGGGATGGCTAAGGAGTTCAGCTCATACAATCCTAAGACCTCGCGTGAGCTTAACATTTTTTTTAAACTCTTGCTGTTGCCATTTCTTCAACACTCATGCATGCTTACGAATTTAGGATTTACTTATCCATCAAATGAGAAAAACTGTAGAAAAATAATTAAAACTAAGCAGCCAAACTACTAAACAAGTTATTTAGTTTCCAGAAGAGAATCAGAAAATTATTTGTTTATAGGTTTTGTAGGTTTATTTCGAAACTCTAGGAGCCAGGTAGGCTACTCTTGACGCAAACTCAATCTCAATACAATTCCAATGCGATTAACATGTATCGATATTGGGATAAGTTTCGCAATTTCGGAACTCCCAATCTCGATAATAATTTGTTCACTCAATTTAATTCCAATGTAGCGCTATTATCGCTATTATATTTAAGAGTGCCATTTAAATTTTTTAGATTTGGGATTCGAAATTGATTATTGCATTTGTATTTCAAGAGTAACCCACCAGGTACGGACATTACATAAATTATTATTATTTCTGTTGGGGACGTCGCCGGCCGAACGGACGATCCGCCCGCGTTGTCTGCGGGCCATTTCGTCCTTTTCCCCGTTCTCCCCTTCGAGGGGGTTAAGGTTTATCCAGCCCTCACGGCGCCCCGTCAAATCTTTTTGTCTTTTTGGTGAATCTTGCTATCTGCTCCACCTTCAGATCCTTCAGGTCCTCTATGTCTAGTGTATCCGACCCCCATAGCTCCCGTCTTATCCGTGAGTATATAGGGCACTCAGCGAGTAGGTGGAGGCTGGTCTCTTCGCTTTCCGTGCACTCCGGGCATATGGGATCGGTTTTCACTCCTATCACTGTTAGATGTCTGTTCAATCGGCAGTGTCCTGTTATGATCTCTATGACTAGCCTCATGTTCTCTCTGGAGAGTCCCATCAGTTTGCTAGTCTTTTTCTTGTCCATTCCCTTGATGAAGACTTTCGACTGTCTCATGCCCGCCGAGGATCTCCATCTTCGGTTGGTTTCTGCTATAATACTATAGCTGATTACTCCCTTGGTGATGTTGTGCGCTATTGGCAACCGGGGTTCCGGTCCCACCAAGCTTTCCTCTGCTCCCTTTCTAGCTAGTTCGTCGGCCTGTTCGTTTCCCGTGTTTCCCTCATGTCCTGGGACCCACGCTATCGTCAGGTCCGCTCATTACATAAATACTTAGAGCATTAAATTAATGCTCTAAGCATAAATACTTAAATTATGATTATGGTCTTATATAATTTTACGCTAATTTTCTTGCGAACAAATTACTAATTGAAAAAAAATGTAGAAAAAATTCCACGAGTGGGATTCGAACCCGCACCCTATGATATGCCGGGTGCACTACCAACTATGCTATCGTGGCTCAATCCATAGGTCTACATAATGGGTTAGAAATAAAACACTGAAAAAATCCATTTAACACCATACATTAATTATATTGACTGACTAATAATATTGGTTACATAAATTATTTTATTTTAGCTAATAAGTTAGCGCGGAACTGAGTATTTTGGAACAGTGCTTTGATGAGGCTGCGCAGCTCTTCGGTGTTGAAGTGAATGGCGAGAGGACCGGTGCCATCTTTCCAGTGGTTCTCGATGTCCTTGAGGGAACCTCCCAAGACAAAGATCAGCTCCTGCAGCTTGATCCATGACTTCACATGCTGCTCCACATCAGACGGATTCTGAGATACATTTAAAATATTAACTTTTGATCGCCAGAGTCGGCTTTAATCGACAAGCAATAGCGTGTCCATTAATTAAGCAATGATCGGCTGATTTATTTTATTTGATGATGATTAACTACGAAAATTTCAGGCATAAATAATGATAAAATTTTTTTCTTTCTGCCCTGGCCTTATGTTACGTTACGTGGGGTCGGCGCAAAATGTCAGTTTCTTCCGCGTTCATTTAATTTATAAATATAAAATTACATTTTTAAAATTTAATAAAATAATAGGTTTTTTAAGCCTAGAAGTTTGCATATAAATAAATGGATTTGCTATATAGAGAAACAAAAGCGCAACCTATCTCACTGTTTGGAAATAGCGTTCATAATTGAAATAAAGTCACTTTATCTCGAGCTACTGCGAGCTTCAAAAGGCACGTAAAAACAACCACCGCTCCGCACTGGGTCCGCGTAGTGGTTTATGGCCTGTTGTCCCTATTCATTCATTGGGAAGGCTCGTGCCCCACCATTAGGGACATAAAATGAGCTGGAGACGATGATGTGATGTACCTGGAAGAGCAGCGGCGCCTTCTGCACGACGAGCGTGTACATGTCGCTGAGCTGCGCGGCCATCTCCATGGAGATGTCCTCCACGGTGCACACGCGGTGGATCAGCTCGTCAAAGAACATGTTGACCAGCGTCGCCATCAGTCTGTGGGGGCGAATAAGTTTTTTTTATATCTTACGGGTAAGCAAAGTGACATCATCATCATCATCTCAGCCACTTCCACTTCCACTGCTGGACAATGGCCTCCCCCGAGGCCATTGTCCAGCAGTGGAAGTGGAAGTGGCTGATCTCCACAACGACCGGTTTCGTGCTGCTCGCATCCAGCGGCTACCCGCGACCTTCACCAGATCGTCGGTCCATCTTTTTGGAGGCATGCCTACACTGCGTCTTAAGGACTTTAGGAAGGTTTTCTTGCCTCGAACTACAGTGTTGTGGAACCAGCTCTGGGCGGCGGTATTTCCGGACCGTTACGACCTTGGTATCTTCGAGAAACGAGCCTATTCCTTCCTTAAAGGCAGGCAACGCGTCTGCGATTCCTCTGGTTTTGCGGGTGTCCGTGGGCGGCGGTGATTACTCTCCATCAGGTGACCCGCCTGCTCCTTTGCCTCCTTTTTTATAAAAAAAAAGGAATATATATTTCAAGCTTATTATTTGTTTATTTTTAAGGCTCACAGAGTATAAGCTTGGAATAACCTATGCAAGGTGGCTGGAAGGAGCTGGATGAGAGTAGCCGAGAATTGTGCTCAGTGGCGTGCATTTGGAGGCCGCAGTGGACTAATATAGGCTTATGATGAAGATGATGAAGCTTGAAATAAATAATCGCGTGTTTTGTTGCCGTCATGAAGTTTACCTTAATTTCCAACAAGAATATTTACAGTAAGAGTCTAAACACGGAATAACTATTCGAAATTTATTAATTATATAGGACATTCACTTAACTGAGACTATAACTTTAATTAAATAAATTTAGTTTGGGCTATCGGCGTAAATATAAGACGAATGGATTCCAACGATTAGTAACATGGTAATATCGATTTTTTTTTATGGTAATATCGAATTATTTCAAACTGAACCATTCATTCTAGGAGCAGAATAAGAGTTTCCAAGTTTGATTTTAATAGTTCTACCTATGAACAGGTTGCAGATGAAATGGACAATTCTCACGGGTATACTCAGCTGTAGCAACGTAGCTCTGAGTAGCGGAAGTTGAACATTATCATAGACTGCTGACACATCTAGGAAGCATGCGAAAAGATTTTGCTTTTTGGATAGGGCTATATGGATATCCGAGGTAAAAATTCCAAGGCATGGTACTTTTTTCCTTATGGAAGCCAAATTGGTTTACTGCTAGTATTTTCTTATTTTCAACAATCCATTCGGGTCTGTTCTTAACCAAATGTTCAAGTACTTTGCCAATAGTTTATGACAGGGCTATAGGACGATAAGAATTAGCCTCATAAACATTTTTATTGGGTTTGAGGATTGGAATTACATTTTGACTCTTCCAGGATTCCGGAATAATATTAGAAATAAAATTTTTGTTAAAAAGTTGGAGTAAATACTCTTGTTCCAAGTTTGCACAGATATATGTAAGGGACACCATCTTCTCCAGGGGATGAATTACGAAAGCCCTCTAGTGTAATTTTTAATTCTGTAATTGAAAACGGTTCAAATATGCCCAACTGACATTTAGTACAAAATTTTAATTTCTTACGCGATAGTGTTCCTGTACGAAAAGTTTCCCAGTCGTTTTTTTTCGCAATATTTTAATTTCTTACGCTATATTGTTTCTATACGAAAAGTTTCCCAGTCGTTTTTTTTCTCAATATTTAAATTTATTATGCGATAGTGTGCCTATTCTAAAACTTTATTCTTTTTCGCAATACGTTTGTTTATTACGTGTAGTGTTGCTATACCGGCATCTATGGTTGCAACGAATAAATAAATATGAATATGAATATCTAATTTTAATATTTTTCATACATATATTTCATTGATAGTACACATTGTGGGAAAATGTTAGTTAGAGCCGGATATAGACACTATCTGAAACGAAACAATAAAAGAGAAAGTTCGGTCTGGAATTGTTTCGCAAAAGGAGCATGCAAAGGCATGTTGGTTTTGGATGCCAAAAAAAATTATCCGAGAAACTATGCATTGCTGGAAAGGCAAGTTTTGAATCGTGCAAAGATGTTAAAATCCCCGAAAATTTAACACAAAATTTTCTTTGCATTCGAGTCCGCGATACTATTGTCTTTATTACTCCACAATATGCAAGGAATGGATACAACATGTAAATTTTTTTTTTGTATATACCCAGCTATACAGTATACACGGCGATATTGGTTCCGATGATGCTTTTACCAAAGTCGTCCCGTGCGTATATGCGTTGTTGCCTAATAAATCCCAGGCTACGTATGAAGAACTATTTCAAGCGATTAATAAAAACATTCCTAATTTTCGTCCAGATTTTATTAAGTGATTTTGAGACTGCTGCTATAAACGCTCTTAGAGCTATATATCCATCTGCTTCCATAACTAGCTTTTTTTTTTTATTACTGCCAGGCGATCTATAGAAATGGTGCGAAATGGGAGCTAACAGAAACCCGCAAAAGATAAAATACACGAAGGGTGGCTCGGTGTATAAGCTGATTGTCCTAATCTGCCGAAGATAACAAAATTTAATACATAATTACATGACAACACAAAGGATTAGAATCGAAATGATAGATGTTATGTCCTGCTTCGGGCACCGGCATCGAACGAATAACGTTACGGAAAGCTGGTACAAAAAAATTAATGGAAGAATGAATAAGAATTACAATTTGCTTTACTTTATTTCTCATCTGGCTCAAATGGCCGAGGCTTTAGTTGTAGATTTTATTGTATTGCAAAATGAAATGAAATGTAACGTTTATCTGAAACGGAACCAAAAATATACAGACAGGGATACTAAAATACAGGCTATTGTGAAGAATTATTTAGTTGGTATGATAACCATTGAAATATGCATTCAACAACTGTCGTACTTAAAGTACTAAGTGGTGGTTGGCTTTTACCCTCAATTTTTTTAAATACATTTTGCTTTGCATACCACTTAGGAGATTGTTCAGGAGTGTGCATTTGTTTTGTGTTGAGATAGGTACAGATTAATGCAGATTAGTGCAGATTATGTTTAATTTAAGTTTACTTTTTGTTAAATGTTTTAGCCATAAACATAAATAAGGCAACTACTTTAAGTTAGTTTTCTGTTACAGAATATAATTTTATGGTATTTATTGTTTATTATTTTAAAATTTGATAACTTATTTTTACAATATTCTGTGAGAAGAATATTTTTTCCTTGTACATTGCTGGTAACGTAACTCGGTAATGTACGAGTAACAAGGGGGTAAAACATACGATTCTGGTGGGATAGATACGTGAATATAAACACAGACTGCATATATAATAATCTAATGGATTCCTATATCCTATATCCTAAAGGTGAATGGGTAGAAATTCGAGTCGGGAAAAATGCGAATGGAAAGTTTGCTACGCGGAATTAACGAGTTTGGGGACACGATCTAATTACTCCCTGAAATGCGTATTCCAAAATGGGTCGGATAAAGATTTCATAGATCTTCAGCATCATTTCTGGGTTTAAAGCACCAAATGCTTATTAGGTAGATCAAGCTTTTAGCTTTTTTTTTTTGTTATGTAGAAATATGTTCCTCATTTTAAGTCTTCCGAAATCTTTACTCCTAAGTCCGTTTGAATTTTGACTTCAGAAAGTTAAACATCATTTAGGTATAAGACAGATGTGGATTCCGATTCCCTATGTGCAAGACCGTGCATTTCGTAGCATTAAAAGGCTGAGAAGCCATTTCTTTGACCAGTATGCTATGGCATTCAGATCTGATTGAAGGCTATCATAATGAAGCAGCGGGTTCGCAAATAACTTAACAAAGCATAAAGCACGGAGTGTGGAACGTTAAACGTGTAAATAATGAACAATACTGGACCGAGGACCGAGCCTTGCGGCACGCCACTGAGTACTTCACGCTGGCCAGACAGTTCTTCACCTATTCTTACTTGAAAGTTTCTATGCTGCAGAAATGCCTCTATCCAGCTGAGAAGTTTGCCTCTTATTCCTACATGTGACAGTTTTTGCAGTAGCCTTTTTATGGGAACTTTATCAAACGCCTTCAGTAAGTCGAGATAAATGACGACTGTGGGTTGTCTTGTATTGAATTGTTCGACCCACAATGACAAACATGACAGCAGGTTAGTCACCGTTTAGCGGCGCGGATAAAAACCGTGTCGGTGCTTATGAATAACTCGTTTATTTATACTGTACTTTGTAAAGACGTTGATAGGAAAGACGCCAATCCAGACGTTCTTCAGCAGATGTAGCTGCCTCAGGCACTGCCTCACGGCGGCTTCTGCGTTGTCGCCGAGTACGTCCTTCACCACAATGCAGTTTAAATCTGTGGAAACAGTTAATTATTTAATTTAATTTAATACAATAAAGTAAAGTTAATGGATAATATCCATTAGCTTTTTTCAGATAATTAGATATACTACCAAATTTGTATACAGTAAAAGCTCCCTATTCGCGCTTCCGTCATTCGCGTTTTCACTATTCGCGGATTAAAAAAATGCAACCCAATTTCTTTATTCGCGGCAAAAAATTTCTTTATTCGCGGATCTAAAATTTCATACAAAATTCCAATAGGTGTTTAACGCAATATCTTTTGCAAGTGCCGTCAAATAGTACCGCCGAGCACTTTGACCTAAGGCGCCTTTGTCGCATTTGCCGCAAACACCGCGGTCGGCGTTTATGAAAATGTAAACAAACAGAAGAAAGCAACCTTATTTCTGAAGGAATAAAGTATATTTTTAAATGTTGCTGTTCCGTTCTTTGGTAAAAGCCGCTTTGCCTATTTTATTGTTTTATCTTTCACATTCGTTACAAAAATTGTGATCGAGTAATGATGTGTAGAGTAGTGATTTTGGCACCTAGGAACGTATCCCCTATAAACCCATATAAATTACCATTCTGTATTCACGGTTTCTGTATTCGCGGCATATTTATGGAACATATACCCCGCGAATAAAGAGATTTTACTTAATCAACTAAATAAATATTTTTTGCATTTTTTGGCAAATAAGATTTCATAAAATATTTTATATTATATGAAAAATTCAAGAGTCAGACTCGACGCCACATTTACCCGGGCCCACTTTGGGTCCTAAAAGCCTGACATATTTTGCTGAAATTAACTCTCTGAAATTAAAAAAGCCTGTTATTTGGATTTATTATTATTGTGTTTTGCCAAGAAAGAACAAGTATTGGCAAGACACGGTCTGAAAAGCCTGATATGTCCGACTAAAGAAGCTGGATGTAAAGGCAAAATTTGCAATAAAAAAAACAGTGTCCTGAAAGAAACATCATTGAAACTAAATTGATTGAAAATTTGTTACATATGAACAGTACCTGAAGAAAAAAACAGTCAGCCAGTGACCAACCATTGTAACTCGGTCGAAACATCGAGTATAAAAGAAGGTATGATACTTTTTACTAATTAGTTTGTGTTAATCCCCATTTCCATTCTTTGTTTAACTAAGGAACTCGAAAGTTTAAAAGTGTATAGTACCTGAAGACCTAATGTTGTCCAAGATCTGCTTGCGCTGCTGCTGCATGTGCGTGGCGAGATGCCGGTAGCCGAGGTCGCGCAGCTTCTGCACCAGATCCACGAAGCTGATGGGGTAGTCCAGCTCCCGCCCCTCCATCAGGATTAGCCACTTGTCCCCGAACGTCTGCAGGTTGTGCGCCAAGAACATGCAGTTGTTGTGGAATAGGGCTGGAACAAATTAATTACATCATCATCATAGTCTCATTTTATTTTTGCCTTTGTTAAAGTTGCTTAATTTCTGTAATTGGATACCGGGTGTGTTAACCACTCGGCCTTTGAGCTCCTCAACAATTACAGACATCTCATATTGTGATACTAAAATTTGTAGTAAGTAATTAGCCTATATACTGTCCCATAGCAGGGCAAAAGCACTCATTCAAATAAAGTCTTTGCTACAATGAACTTTTAGTGGCTTAATCACTGCACTTGCCAAACTGGGTTGGTAATTTGTTTATTTTTAACATCTAATGATATAACATAAACTGGCAAATGGCAAAAGAAGTCATATTTGCGAATGAACGCTATAAATTTATTTTTTTATAAAATTAAAATCAAACAAAAAACTCACCAACATATTGTGGTATAGTTTGTAAATAATTTTCATGATGATATGGAACTACAGCATCATACAGTTCAAAGACTAGGCGTGTGGTGTTATAAAGCCTCTGGCAGACCTCATCTGAGCATTGGACTGCCTGTTCCATCATCACATACACAAGGTCCAATAGCTCTTGTGCAGTTTTTGATATCATGCATCTTGGAAAATAAAACAAGCTTTTTGGAATTGTTTTATCAAGAATTTTTAAAGCTTGCTCTTCAGTTTCACTGACTGCAGCACTGGTCCCAGCATTCCCTTCTGGTATACTTTCAACACCAATGGACATTGTCACACTTAAATCTTTAAGCATTATAGCACGAGCAGATTCTAAGAAATACTGGCTCGATTTACAAGCAAAGAGAAGATCAATATTGTTAACATATTTTAATATTGAGATCTTATCATCAGGAAAGAACTTAACTATAACCAAGAAATTTTGAAAATCTTCTATTTCTGAAGTAATTTTCCCATAAATTTGAAGCTCATTTATATTATTTGGTATTGTGTCAATAAGACAGTCCGCCACTAATATCTCACTAAAATCTACACTAATCTGCTTCCCTATCATTTTCATTATGGTATTTTCACGGTTGTACTCCACATTCAGTTTATTACTAAGGTAGTGGAACAGCAACCTCAAATTGGCAACGACTGCGTCATATGGTGGCCTAAAGTCTGGCTTATGGTTCACTGTGATGATCATTAGCTCATCAGTTTCAGCAAACACTACACAATCATTTTTTATGATGGGTATGAGGACATCATTCAGTAAAAATTGAGAAAACTCTTTTACTTTCTCAATAAGCCTCTTACTTTTCTCCAAGGCATTCAACACATCAATGACAATTAATGAATCATCTAATTCTAGAGTTATTGTTATAGTTGTCTTTCTATCGACAGGATTGACCCTAGTTACAATCAATCTATCCCATTCTCCATACAAGTCAGAAAGCAAACTGTCTAATATCAATTGAGCAGTGTGCCTGGTGTTATTGTACATGTCCAATTGCTTAAAACCTTCAGCTGGCATTTCTATGTACTGGAGCAAATCATACACTGCTTCCACAGCTCGAGTGAAGCTTTGGGCCTCTCTGCCATCATCAAATTCTTTGACATATTTACCACATTGCACAACATCATACACAATGTTCAAAGCAAAGTCAACTGACTGTAACTCTTTAGTAATTTTGTCATGACTTTCTATGGACTTCAATATTTCAGCCATGGTTTCTTCCTCTATCTCTTGCTTACAAATTTCCATGCCATCGACTAGAGATTTACTTTCTTCACACAACTCCTTACTTTCTTTTAATATGGATTCCATGTCATAATCACTGCTGTTTAGGAAACTTTTTAAATCACTCTTGAGGGTTTCTATTTCTTTATTTATGAGAGTAACTTTTTCAGAAGCTTTCCAATTGTTTGAGTCTTTACTATCAAATATACTTTTTAAAACGGTATCAACATCATAGTCTGCCATCTTAATGCTTCCTTTTTGATTTCTCTTTCTTTATGGTTGCTTTAGGGGGATAGTCTCGCTTTGGAGATTTGTTGTGTCTGCTATTGCTTCTTGACTGGTGATATTTGTTTGAGCTCACTGCATTCCGCAATGTGTTGACGAGGAAGCGTTTGTTCGTCTTCTGTTGCTGCTGTTTGATCCAGCCAGAGGGGCCCACGATTTCGGCTCTTGCAGCTCCCTGGACAGCTTCCCGCATTAGCTCTTCTACGGCTAACCTGAAAAGGTTAACTAATGCATAATACGTGTCCAATAAGAAATCAAATGTTTACGGTAATCCACAGTCCATACTTCTCTAGAGCTTCGTCGTCTAAAGGTTCACTTTCGGGTTTTTTTGTAGCATCTTCGTTATCTGTCATAGTTTTTTTAGTGCTACTTATTCAATAATATTAATTTAACTCTTAATCACTACGAAATTCTTAATATTTTACGAATCCTCATTGAGAAAAATCATTTTTCGCAAACCCTTTCAGTTCAGCAGAGCACGAAAACCAAACGAAAACCACTTTGACGAAAACCAACGAAAACTCGAATACTCGAAAACATGCAAGTTTTCTTCTCGAATCTCCATCAAGGAGGGCAAAGGTATCGGTACTCTTCAGTCTTGGGTATTTTTATTTAGAAAAATAATTAATTAATGGGATAGAATATTTTTGGTGGAAATGAGATGATTTATTACTTTTTTCATTTTTATGTGTTGTTGTTATAAATATAAAGTGAAACTTCTGAATCAGTTTTTAAATTAAAAATAACCGTTTAATTATATATTTTTGGTGAAATAAAACGCATTCTGGCAAATACCAACTCGCAAATAATCGCAATCTTTGGACGCGTGGAGTGAAACGTCAGCCACGTACGAACAACTGTCAAAGTACTTTCGCTCAACGATTGGACTGTTTCTCAGATTTTAGTTTTATTTAATATTAAAGGACCTCTACTAAGATAATTTTTATTTAAACTATTTACTTATTGTTTATTCATAACATAATATCAAAATGTATGTCTAATTTAAAGTATTTCATTCAATATTTTGTATAGACATATTCGTTACCATTTACCGTTATTAAAATATCTTTCTTTATATAATTTCAGACAGAATGGCTGCAAAATTGTTGTCGGTAATCTTAATTGTGGCCGCGGCTGCTATGGCTGAAGATGAGCCATCAATCGCAAAATTGCTGGTGTCCAAACAAGTGCTGAACAAATATTTGGTGGAAAATATGGACATTTTAGTGAAATACACATTGTACAATGTAGGAAGTGCGCCGGCTGTAGACGTTAAGCTGGTAGACAGCGGCTTCCACCCCGATGTGTTCTCGGTGGTCGGCGGGCAGCTGTCGGCCCAGATCGACAGGATCCCACCACAGACAAACGTGTCGCACGTCGTCACTGTCAGGTCCAACAGATACGGCTACTTCAACTTCACCGCTGCAGAAGTCACTTACAAGCCCAGTGAAGATGCCACTGAAGTAAGTATCAAATAATTTTTAGCTTTCCCTTATTTTTAAATTTTTTATCCGCTATGTAGGTATGTCTGTTAGGATTAGGGTTGCCACCCGTACTCTAAAATAAAGTATTGTCCTCTTTTTCATATAGGCGTACTTTATAATCTACAACACCAATAAAGTACGCTAAAGTACTCTTTTTACGTAAAACTGATTGTTACTGGCTTGTTACTGGTTATGAGTACTTATGACTAAATAAACTGGTATCCACAGCCACAAAATATTTGTTAAATGTCGCAAAGAGCAACAAAAAATATGTTTTTAAGGACATAAATAAATACTCTTTTTTATGCTTGTGTACTCTATTTTTGTTCTAACAAAATGAAAAAATACTTTATTCGTCCTGAAAAAAGATGGCAACCCTAGTTAGGATCGATAGATATTGGCCTAAATGTGCCTAAACTTAAATTTATTTTCTGTGTTTGTATAACTTTGCTTTAGTGTTTTCTGTATGTTTAAAATCACATTATTAAAAAAAAACACATTTCTTAATAAGAAATATTTATTTTCCAGCTCCAGTTTGCAATCAGCAGTGCCCCTGGTGAAGGAGCTATTGTTGCCTACAAGGATTACGACCGCAAGTTCTCGTCCCACATCCTCGACTGGGCAGCCTTTGCTGTGATGACTCTGCCATCTCTCGCTATCCCTTTCGGCCTATGGTTCTCGTCCAAGAGCAAATATGAAAAGCTTGCTAAGCATAAGAAAACTCATTAGATAGTCTTTAGTTAGTAAACTAAGCTATTGCTAATGTAATATGTTTATGAGAATAATAGATTTATTTTATGTTTCTTTGTTACAAAAATCTATACTGGAATAATTATTTTGTGATAAATCAGAACAAACATTTTTAAGATGGATTTAAACTATTAAATTAAGTTTTAACATCTTAAATAGATTCTGAAATTCAATATATATATTAATATTGGTTTAAATAGGCTTTGCATATAACATTAGCAATGGTATTTTCATTTAGTTATGGTTCATCATCTTTGTTAATAATTTATATGAACAATAAAAAGACAATTTTTAATTGGTTTCGTTTTTATAATTTGCTTTCAACAACAACAGCAAGGAATCCCCTAATTCTATTGGGAGGTAAAACCTGTAACCTTGTTAATTACCTAATTATATGATTCATTAATTGTTTATTTAGTATTCTTCAAATTACAGAGACAGGATCCCTAATGTACAATTTTATTTTTAAAATGTAAACTCATTGAGTATTGAGTTGAGAATTGACAACTCAAATTGCTTAATAATTGAGATTAAAAATTAGACTGAAAAAGTTGCACTAGAAAGTAAAATATAATTGCATACCTAGTTAAGTTTGTTCAATTTACTTGCAATTAACCGTTATTAAACTCAATCTTATATTCTTAAAAACTATGTGACTGCCATATACTTAACTTCACATCTAACAAAACAGGTGTGTGCGTTCACGGCAAAAAAGTGACCATTCCTTCCCATTCCAACTCTTCAGGGTACATCTCTAAGCCTGCAGAGCAGTATCAACATGCTCGGTATGACGATTCGCTGCGATCTGAACCAAAGGGACTACATCGAAGCCGTGATCAAAACAGCCTCACGAAAACTCGGTATTCTGAACAGGGTGCGGCGATTCTATACGCCTGACCAGTTGTGCCTTTTGTACAAGACACAGGTACGGTCTTGCGTGGAGTATTGCTCGCACATCTGGGACGGTTCCGCAAAGTACCTTCTCATTGCTTTGGACAGATTGCAGCGCCGCTCTGTACGCATTGTCGGCAACGCAGAAGTCACAAATACTCTTGAAACTCTGCAATTGCGTAGAGATATTGCGTCACTCAGTGTGTTTTACCGCTTATACCACGGCGAGTGCTCTGAAGAACTCTTTGACCTCATCCCACCTTCTCCCTTCCTCCATAGGAGTACACGTGCTGCTCTCCAGAGTCACCGCTTCACTGTCTCAAATATTCCATCGCGCACTAAGAAATTTGGTGACTCGTTTTTTTGTCGCACCTCCAAAACATGGAATAGTTTGCCAGCAGACGTTTTCCCTCCTTCCTATGATATGGGGTCCTTCAAACGAGGCGTGAAGAGGCACCTTGTGGGCCGGCAAAGTGAGGATAACTGATGCTGTGTTGTTTTCACGCTGCACCAGTTGTCGTCGCATCTGGAATCCATATTCACTTAACATCAGGTGAATTGGAGTCATTTGCCGTGCTACGTATAAAAAAAAATAAAAGAAAATATTATGACAAACAAGCAATTACCAAATACTTACTTGCAATCCACCTAAAGAAACAAAAAAATATATTTTTAAACTGCTTATAGACAATAATTTTATTAGGAAAATATATAGGTTTTTTGGAGCCGGTGCCAGCCAACAAAGTTTTTGGAGCACCGGCTCCAAAAACTTTGCTAAAATTATTGTCTATAAGCAGTTTAAAAATATATTTTTTATTTGTTTCTTTAGGTGGATTGCAAGTAAATATTTGGTATTTGCTTGTCATAATATGTGTTTTGGTAAGGTTTTGATATATGGCAGTTGCATATTAAGAATATAAGATTGAGTTTAATAAAGGTTAATTGCAAGTAAATTAAACAAACTTAACTACGCAATAATTTTTTACTTTTTAGTGCAATTTTTTTAGTAAAATTTTTTGGTCGGTTTTTTTTTGTTAAATTTTTTGCTTATTTCTCGCTTTTTAGTGATTCGTTTCGATCTATTTATCATAAGCGAATATGGGTAGATCTACTAAACGCGCTGCTCGTATGAGACAGCGCCGTTTAAAAATGAGACAAAACGCCTTCTCAAAAATAGGAAATCAAAAACTGAGTTCCGGTGCATGCAGACATTTAAATCTCTTTGGGTGCATGCCTTCTTTTGCTTCGTCATAGTCGCTTAACTATCTTAATCGAGATATCTTATCGCCACCCGTGAAATACTTAACATTGAGGAGTTCCGGTGGCAATCTATGGTATTTTTCATCAGTTACACTTCATCAAAATAATGATACTTTCTGAATGCAAATGCTTGATTTATTGCTGAAAATACCAAAATCACCGTAAGTATGCCTACAATATTTGAGGAGTTCCCTCAATTCCTTAAGGATTCCATCATCAGAACTGGATTTTGATAAAAATGGGACCAATCTCGAAGTATATCCTTACTCTCCTTTGTGTTCTGAGGAGGTAACAAACATTTAAAAAAAAACATACAACCGAATAACCGTAACGTCGTATTTGCTCTTAATTATTCGCAGAAAGTGCCGATACAAACACTACTGACTTCCTACTTTCCGCCTACATAAAACAGAGTATATTTTCTAACTCTTCGATCGAGAGGCCACCTAGTGGCAAATCTATTTCATAAGGTCATCACTAGATGGAAAGAATAGAGTAGAATAGAACATTTATTCTGTATCACAAAACAACATTCAAACAAGACAGTAAAGCATTCATAATATAAGATACATGGTATATGATACTGACAAGGCATCTTCTCAGCATGTGTCATAGCACTTTAGTAATGCTACGACGCTGGTCTTCCAATGATGCCCAGACTAGAACTAAACTAAAACTAAGAATAGTAATAAAAATAAAACATAAAACACTGCTACTCACACTACCCAAATAATTATTTATTGTTACATGGCAAACTATTTCTTAAATATGTCTTATAAATTATACAAATACAAATAAATAAAAATATCAATATCAATACCTTCACAGCCAAATTGTTAGATATACTTACTAGAAAGAGTCCTTTTGCAAATTTAGAATAAAGTTCTTATAAATACTTTTATTTTTAAGTGCTAATTGCTGCACTGAGGCTGAATTAAATATTTATAAAATACAGTGAAAAATTTGGTCCCTTTAGATTTGGTATTGTAGAAAAACGGGTATTTCCGTATATAAAAAGTGATGTAGCTTCTTTGATTATTGACCGATCGTCATGGTAATGGTGTTAAAAGATGCGGATGCTGGCGAGAAGTGCATTTAAGTTGGAATTGTGTTATTTAAAATAAAATGTTTTTTTTTTCGTAAATTGTTGTATTCATTTTCAATGCTCCGATTCTTGCGGGGACTGCGAAATCTGTGAATTGATATGATGATGATATTATCAAGATGGCACTGCTTCGTAGAAAACTACTTGCGCGCTTACCAGTTACCACCAGTTTATTTTATGTTCTGCAGGTGCTAGTTCCTATGTTTCCTAACAATAAATCTTTCGCAAGTTTTAAGTCGCATTAATTGATATTATGGTCATTCGTTGCTTTAATCCTTGATAGTTGCTATAATGCGTCTGCGCACGTGTTTCCTTGATTCGGAATTCCGCTAAACTAGTGTGCAGATTCTCTGGAAACCGTTTCGGTACCTACGCCCTTCTTTTATCGATCATTGTTTTTCTTTTATTCTATAAGCTTATTATGAGATTAAAAAATAGGTTTTTGTAAATAAAACTATAGATAGGTACCTTTTTTTTTTTTTTTTTTTTTTTTAACCTACTGATAAACGATACAGAAACATTAAGTGCCTACGTACGTACCTACCTACACGAGGTAGGAAAACTCTAGGTACCTACATTATGCTAGGGTAATGGCTGATAAGCACGTCGCTGTGCTGTCCTGTAACATCATCGGGTAAACCTTTTAGTCAGAAAGTCCCCTTGTGAATCGGCCACAATGCTTATTACAATGGAAAAATCTTTCAATTAGAGGCCGGACTTGTCTATATTATTAAGCTGCGCAGTTTTGTGTTCATAGAAATTAGTAGGTATGTGACGAAAATCAAAGTGACAATGTGTGTTAATTAAACAAACATTACGATATTTATTGTTATGTTTAGGTGTGCAGCTATCCACTTCCCTGAGGTGAGCTTGCTGCGGTACCTGATTGGCAGTTAGAAAATAAAACTTAAAAGATTTAAAGACGTAAGTAGGTAAAGATCGCGCCAAACTTCTAGTCCCCTCTGAAGTTGGCGCGATTCGCGTCGCAGTAGTAAAAAATAGGCGTCAGTAGGGCGAAGGCGGGGACGAGCGGCAGGGCCTGACTGTACAGCTGCGCTGCCTGCGCAACGAAGCAACTTCAGAGGGGACTAGAAATTTGGCGCGACCTATACACAAGCCTGCACATCAACCTACTAGACTTTGAACTTTATGTATTAAGCATATGGTTGAAAATGTATTGAAGAAATTTGACAGTTTTGGATAGGTTGATGTGCCGGCGTCTGTACTTATAGATAACAGGGTGCCTAGTGTGAGTTTTCTTTACTATCTGTATTCATTCGATTACGTTTACAAAAACAAAAAAATTTGGATGGCATTGAAGCAGCGCCTCCTGGCGACATTCGCCATTCGATCACGTTAACGAAAACGAGAATTAGTATGGCAAAATTTTAACTCCATGTATTTCACTAGGAGGTGCTCTTCAAATAATACCTACGGATATAGTACCTAGGTAAACAAAACAAACTCATACTAGGCACTTAGTTCAGATGAAGTCGCGCCGCCGGGCAGGCCTCCAGTTAAAGCCAAAAAGACTGATCTTTGAAAACTATGACCTTTGAACTTGAAATTTAGAACAACAATACTTTAGTTACTGGCCGAGACTTGAACGTACCGACCGCCGCCGCCGCGCAAGCCTGATCCGATTAGAACCCCTCGGAAAATCTAGTAGGGAACGGAGACACGCTTGAGTGATGCCATAGAATCCTCTTGACGGTCCGGTGTTTCGATCACACGGCTTGCGAGGAACCCTTAAATTTCTCGCCGCCCCCAAAATCTAACAAAAGCCTACAGCACTTTTTCGAAACAAAAAAAGCCGGCGGCGGGGTGCGCCTGTGTTATCCAATTTGTGGCTTTCAGAATGTGGCTCCGACCATTCAAGGCAAGTAACTATTTTTTAATCTATGGTTTTGGTAATCCCAATTTTATGGTTTTTTTTTCCATATTCATGTCCCCTACTGAAAGCCAGATAGTAGCGCATCATGTCGCTCAGAAATGCAACATGGTATCATTAGTGTTAGGTGTTAAAAAGCCAGGCGAAGACTTACTAGTGTTCGCCAAGAGTTTGAAAATATACCATGATTTGAATGTAACACACACTCCTCCGTGCGGGTAGGACCTACCCTACAGTTTTACTTAAGGTCGATAGTCTAAGAAGACTCAAACAAAGATAGTTGTAGTCTCGACTAGCCTTTATTTTTACTGTAAGCGCAAGCACATTAAAACTCCCATACTTATTGTTATTTTTAAATATAGGTTGTACATAAAAAAAGGTTAAATAAAAAGTTACAAGATAAAATTTTAGGTCAGTACTAGAAAAAATTAAAATTAAGAGCTCGCAAGCGTCGAATACCCAGACACAATAGAATTTTAATTGTTATCAGCCACCTGCTGGTCGCTCGACGCTCAAGGGGTTATGAAATAATGCACTTATGTAGTAAAAACAATTCATTTATTCAAAACATAATAAAAGCTTATTTACATACAAATCTAATACACAGTGTAAAATAAGTAAAAAATAATAATTATTGCAACTGCATTGAGATGCCCCAGTTTTACATTGTATTAAACAATTTATTTTTAAAAGCAACATAATATACAAAGTTTATTGTGATGTTATTTTACACATTATAATTATAACATTAAAAAGTAATGTGTAAAATAAGTAGAGTAGATCCGTAAAAGTTGTTTCATTTCAATGTGTAGTGTTCGCGTAAACTTTAGAAAAGAATACATTTTAATAAAACATAATTTATAATGCGTACCTACCATCTTTACAAATAAATTGATTGCACTTTGGTGAGGAAAATCAGTAATTGCCATTTTAATGTTTCTTAATAACAATGGATACTTTATCGATAAAGTTAAATATTTAAAATTAATGAATGAAGATAATACTTTAAATGAAGTGAAATTATAATGAGCAATGGCAACGTTGTTAAAAATATTAACATATTTAATATAAATCATTTTAGGTATCCAGACAGTAAGTTGGTATGGATGTAGAATTTTATTTGAGTATAGGCCCCCGCGGATAAATTAATGTTAAAAATCATTATCTAGTTCAGCCACTTCCCATTCCCATAGATGCAGACCACAGATTAACAGAGAATTCACTTGTAATAAACGATTTAATGATTGTTACATAACATACCTAAATGATCAAATGCTTTTACAATTGGAGTATTACGTCGTATACCTACAAACGTTCTAGCGAAACAACAAAAATTGTCTTTTATCTTTTTGCAGACCAAGCTTTCCCCATCAATCAGATAGTCAAGTCTGTAGCCGACGCGACGTCAAGCGCGAAAATAAGCCTGCAGTATGCGAACATACGAACCACTACATCAGATTTGAACTTCGCTAGAGAACAACGATTCCCTAAGATGATACTTCCTTATGATGAACTTCCTTATTTCAATTGAGAGGATGGTTGGAATTTACTACCGGCCTGTGCCCCTCATACAGACTATTAAATCCCAGCTTCAACACCATACTGCCAGACCAAAAGATACGAGAAGCTGTTTCTACGTAAAACGGAACGCATCCGATTAAAATAAAATGAGGGTAAATATGCAAAACACCCCAGCCAGTGTCCCTGTGACCACGGACCTTGCAAAGGTTTCAAAACGTCAGGATAAAAACAAAATTGTAAAATAAACGCGAACAGATCCGTGTGAATATATTTCAAGTATGAAATCTTTCGAGGAACAGATTTTTTGACAAGCATTTGTTACTTGAGCGTTCGCTAGAAAGATCGACAAAATGTTCACCAACAAAATGTTGGCTTACCATGAGATCAAGCAAAATTGTAGCAGTGTTGAAGAGGAGTTGTGAAAATGAGACAACTGCAATAACATTGCAGTGGTACTTCTTTGAGCTTCATGGTAAAGCCCCAGGGGGTCGACCGCCTAACTCTCTCGCTTTCGATCGCTTTGAAGGCGAGGCAAGGAGGAGGCGTCATCTTGTCATTTCGAAAGCAATATGAAAGCAATATCGAAAGCTATAGGCTATAGCTTTCGATATTATATTTCGATATTATATTAGAAAGCGAGGCGAGGGCCTCGCTTTCAAAGCGATTGAAAGCGAGAGCGTTAGGCGGTTGGGGGGCAGGTTTATTCGTAATAGCACCAGTGTGCAATTTTCGTTGCCAAACAATAATATAGGTAATACAAGTTTCATTGAAATTTTACTAGATGACATCTAGAAAACAGGTGGTCTGTATGGTCGCCAGTCACAAATCAGTTGCTGACCCATTTTTCTAGTAATTAAAGAAAAAAATGTCGATCACTGGGTCCTGACGAACACTGGTGCATTACTCTACCTCCAATCATTAATTAATCATAGAGTACAGATAACACTATGACATGAAGTGCCTTTCACGTTTTCAGACATTGCTATCAAACAAAATAGATGCGTTGAATGTGCTTTGTTAAAATGATCGTTATTACTGTTTGTACTTAGGTAGGTAGTTACCCAAATAAAAGATCGTAATTTTTAAACTGATCAAAGGATTTATAGTTGTCAATAAAGCTAAAAAAACACAAATGTTGAAAAAAATTCCACGAGCAGGATTTGAACCTGCACCCTTCTGACATTCCGGGTCAGGTGCTCTTCCAAATTGTTAGTGACGGTAGTGGCATTGAATGGGCGCCTTTGGCTTTCAAAGTAAAAAGTGTTGAATAATTTCGGCGGGCTGGTTAGAACCACGATAGCTCAATTGGAAGAGCACCTGACCCGGAATGTCAGAAGGGTGCAGGTTCAAATCCTGCTCGTGGAAATTTTTTCAACATTTGTGTTTTTGTAATTTGTTCGCAACAAAATTTGCGTTAAAAATTATTTGAACATTTGTCAATAAAGCTATCAGTGGCACGAATAATGGTGTCAACGAACTAACAACATTGAACTACCTATACCTAGTTATGTACGTGTGACGGTGTGTGACACGATGTTGATAATTATATTTAAATTGGACTGGATATTAATCTAGTTCCATCGATAGAGCAAAGCTTCGTGTGACTCAAATAATGTAAATCTAATATTTTAAAAACGGTTTGTTTTTTATTTCACACTGAATGAAATTACAATTTATTATCTAACTCGATGCTGCATATTTCAGTCTCTCAGATAATAATAGCAATAATATATAATAAATAATAATACGTTGTTAGGTACTCAAACCGCATAGGTAATTATAATCTGTCCCCATCATTAAAATATCCAGACTTGCTATTTCATTCGCTGTATTTTATACCTATTTTTTTCTGATAATATGATAATCCAATAGGTTAGTCATTGTGTTAGATAAATAAATTAAAGTAAGTTGTTAAAAGCCTTATGCTCATAACAAACTGAATACTGGTAATTAACAAGAATCATCGTAATTCATAGGTACCTAATTACCTATTACAGAATGGCAAAATTCTAAGACAATGAATCATCTTTAGTGTACTAGGTACAATTATCCAACAAGATTAACTATTTACAATCTTGCATGTGTCTTATTATTAAATAGGTATTACATTGCTGGCTCTACATGATAGTCTAGTCGTTTATTTAAACTAAACCGAGTGTGACACATGTACCTATGCCATTCAGGTTATTTAATATTATAGATTATAGTAAGCGGTTTGGTTTAGTGCTACACTACACTGCTACCGCGGAATCAAGAGGTTTGGTACCTATTTCAGAGAAAAAATATTGTTAGATTAAACACTAACATTTCTTTAATCAGGGGTCATGAATGTTTATATTTTCTCATCATCTAGGTAGGTAAATAGCATAATTTTAATGTATTTAAGTATCTAGGTCTATGCTACGCTTAGTCATTTAGCGATCCGATTACTCGTAACAAAGTTGGTGCGCTACTGTGGACATAAAATAACAAAAAAAATTGTATTAGGTATGTTACTGTGTATGGTGTCGATAAACCGAGTTACCTCTACTGAGTCAGTAAATATCAAAACCATGGCTTCCTAAGCAGGGAAACCTTGTACCGAGGTGAAGCCACAAAAAGACAGCCGGGGCATTTTTTTATAATTCCAGATCGGATGAAACAATTGAATTAATTATAGGTACCTACTTATTCGACGCACTCAAATTAGAATTAGTAGAAAAAAGAAGGAACTACTGATTAATAAAATGGCCAAATCTTAAATCATAGACCATACATAACCCAAGCTAACTTTTACATCACATAATATAAAAGCGTTAACCTAATAATGTAGGTACTAGGTACATTGACTGACTTATCACAAATCCTCAAGAACTGGGTTTAAACTGGCAGAACGGATCTTTAATCAAAAAATGTACAAGGATACATATAATTATATAGGATTTTTGGATATTCCCTCGTCCTGTTCACGGGATACTAGTTTATTAGCGGATAAAGCATTTAGTGGTAGCTATTAGCAACCTCAGTGGGGCGCGGGCGTGTTCTTTGAGAGGCTTATGTCCAGCAATGGACTAATGTAGGCTGATGACTATAGCAAACCTAATCTACACTAACACGATGTTCAATAAAATACAAATCAATACGGCCGTATAAAACATACATATTAATTACAATATTATAGTAAGTATACGTACATTATTGCCTTGAGATTAAGTGATGTCACCAGTACATGCGCAGATGGTTTATAATGTATGAAAAATAATGCAAACTCGCTGGACAAACCGAACAAAGAAAACAACTAAACAGACGAGATCTACTTAGATAGGTACTATCAACTCGTTATAAAATGAAGTCATCTAGGTATGACTAAAATAAAGAAATGAAAAATAATTTGAAACCACAGTCCAACAAATTAAGGGTAATTATCTACCGTACCGTAATATTGCTGGGCAAAGACCTCCATCATTGAAGTTTTGCCCAACCGGGGATTGAACCTTGGATATCGGACCGAGCGCGACCGAGTCTATCGCGAGATATCGAAATTCATTTCGCAGTTTAACATAAGGTCGACGAAACTTTTGGCCTTTCTATTACTGACGAACAAACAACTGACCAAAATATATTTTGTCGATATAACCCTATTGACATTTCCATCATTAATCGAATGAATGTTTGGTCGAATAAACGTTTGGGCGAATGGACGATTGGGAAGAGGAACTGTAAACTCCTCTTTGAGAGAAAGCTAAGTGCATTCTTCACAACTACCTATAATTTTACAAACTCCATTACGCAAGTATGTACTATGACAAATTAATAAGTAAGCACAATATTTTCAATCCAATCAAGACTAGAGATAGAAATGCTTACAGTTATTCCTAAAATGACGATAGTTATGTGGTCTGTGGGACAGTCAACCCCATAACTTATCATTATCACTCATATCAATAAGGAGAACTATTTTTGGAAGAATACAATTTAGTTATCAACACAAGCTAATGTTTACATGAAATTTTCCTCAGCTTTGCTTTATGTATAGAAGGATAATGTAAGTAAAAAAATGAATACCAATATTATTACACGCCGCGTAATTGCCATGCTTACTGTGTCCATGTACTATCTCTTTTGTGCCTGTGCTTACATCCAAAGATGTAGGGACTTACGGTACGGTAATTAATAAAGGATGAAAGTTCCAGGTTATCATCAGTCACTCATACCTTTACCTATCAATCAACATTGTTATAAGGTGCCTAGTGCAAGTTTAGCTTTTAGATCATGTTAATAAATGGCAAAAAAAATATTTTTATTTTAGTACTGACGGGTAAGGACTTGGCCTTCATTCATCTCACCTGATGTTAAGTAATGATAAGGCTGAAGGTGGAAGCGCACTTCACCCGGAATCCTCTACTACTGACGCACGGGCTATGACTCAACTCGATTTGCACCATCAATGCCATACAAACTTTCGTTTTCGGTAACGTGATCGAATGACGGATCAAACTGTTACAGGCACCCTGATTACGTTTCACGGACCTATATTGTATACTAGACTGGTACCTATATAGAATTTTATTGATTAGGTAGGTACATTTTATTGTAAATATGTTAAATAAATATGTGGATGGATAGTAATTAAACAATTTGATAAAAACATATAGGCAGGAAAACAGGGACATTTTAGTTAATCAGTGGAAGTTTTAAATAGCCTGACTAGCACTATAGTTTTATAATAAATATAGGTAAATTTTGTATGAACCATTGAATAAACATTACAGAAAGTACCTACGTAACATGCGCTAAATCGATAAACGTGCGTACTCAGACCTAAGCGTGCGTAATGTTCGTATTAAAACTTTTTGAATCAATATCGGTTTAATTACAATGTGTCAAAATTGAATTTACGTGAACAATAGGATAGGTTTATAGATAGGATATAATTGGGATACGACATTTAAAACATTAAACTTTTATCAAAGAAAGATAAAAGTAAGACTTATTGTTGTGTACGGTATGATAGATAAGCCAAGTCTTTAAGAACATACAACCGTGAATCCACACCTCAAACTACCTATCATTTGATGAGCATGAAAACGCGCGTCGACTGATCATCTTCGTTTTCCAACGAAGCTACTTATAGCCAGCCATTAGGCTAATTTCGTAACAACTCTGTTTACATCTGCTAAACAATGACGTAAGTGTATCAAAGAAAGGGCAACTTGAACTGTGCATGTTGTTAGACATTTGCGAAAAATTATTCTGTATAAGTATTAGTACCTGGATGACCGAGCTTTGCTCAGTATTTTTTTACAGATAAAACGACGTTTTTTAAAAATGAAACCTAGCTAGATCGATTTATCGCCCCCAAAACCCCCTGCATACTAAATTTCATGAAAATCGTTGGAGCCGTTTCCGAGATTCAGATTATACAGGATGGAATTTTGTAATGGCACCTGAAAGGAAAGTACTCTTAATACTGTAGATAGAAAATTTTACTCAAAGAAAACATTCCTTTATATTTGAAATGAAAGAAAACTGCATTCAAGGTTTTTCGCAAATTCGCTTGCCACACCCAGGAATCGAACCGACTAAAATCTGTAACAATTACACTCTGTACTTTTATTGCATCGATCGTTAGGGTCAATTATAAGGATGAAATCTCTCTAACAAACTTGATAAATTAAATAAATTTTAATTATTTACAAAAAATGGTAAACTAACTATATAAAATTAGTTGTTTGAAATGGGCTCCATTTTCTTAGATATCCAAATTAATTCTTCTAACAAATTCATTTCTAGTAACGTAAGATTTCATGGTTTCCTTTCATTTAATTTATCAAGTTTGTAAAGAGAGATTTCATCCTTAAAATTGACCCTAACACTCGAAGCAATAAAAGTACAGGGTCTAATTTTTACAGATTTTAGTTGGTTCGATTCCCGGGTGTGGCAAGCGAATTTTCGAAAATCTTTGAATGCAGTTTTCTTTGATTTCAAAAATAAAGAAATGTTTTCTTTGAGTAAAATTTTCTATCTACAGTATTAAGAGTACTTTCCTTTCAGGTGGCATTACAAAATTCCACCCTGTATATATACATATACAAGAATTGCTTGTTTAAAGGTATTAGATTAAATAGTGATTTGCTCTGAAATAGTGCTATTGCAAAAGAGTAAAGAAAGAAGATTAGTTCTAAGTTATTCATATTCAAAGCCTTTTAACTAGCTACCACAAAAAAATATGTTTGACAAATTATATTACTTAAAAAACACAAATTATAAACTATTTTATAACAATGCCCTGTGCAGCATGTCTTTAGACACAAAGGTTCTATGTTATACAAGCTATTCAATGAAATCTTTTTACCTAACTGCAAAGGAAGGGTATTGTTAAAATTGACTATCTGAACCGGCAGAAGTCGGTGAAGCTAAATTACCGCCTAGACATTCCTCCTTATTACTCGTTTTCGCTACAAATACTCTCGCACATCATTCAGTCGTGATATTTTATTAATATATTAAATAGATATAAAAATATTGCAATATTTACATATAATACATTCATCCATTAGCAATCTACATCTATCAAACCGAAAAACCTTATCATGGAAATTTGTTTTATCTGTAGATACGATAAAACATTGAGAATGCCGAATGAAGTTAGGTGTACTATAATAATTAAGTTGTTTTTCTAAATGAAAAATTCCCTAAAGTTTCAAAATTTTTATATATTAATGGGATCTGGGCTGTATGACTGATTAGTTGCCGGGGAAGACGCTCCGTAGTCGGGCGTTGTCGGCGGCGAATTTGGGGGCGATTCAATAGGTTTATTAAAAACTGGAGCTACGTATTCAGGGAACCTCATGCTCGACTCTTCTTGAAGTGGTGCCGGAGGTGTGCAGCTAGGAAATGGACTGAGAAGCAAGAACGTACCGAAAGCTACAATAGACGCCATTATCAAAATGATAGTCCGAGCTTCGAATCCCGACCTCAATCCAGCCCACGCCGCCATGTTAATCAATAGCAACAATACAGATACACGGATCAATCTAACGGCTGTCGCGTGTATCCTGCCCCCTCCCACTCCACTCATGTCGCTAGGCCCGTACGCGAAATATAAATTATGCTTGTCGCCTATGTGCTTTAACATCAGATATATCAACCCAAACGGCGCAATCAGGGGACACGCAAGGCTGTAAACCATGGTTATAGAGAAAATTGCTAAACTCCAGGCATAGTGGACACCAAATGGAAACTCGTACAGAATAGCTTTCTTTACATAACTCTTTTCTGCTTTAGATTTCGATTGCAAAAGATACCACACATATAGGAATAACTCTGGAAAACGAATCAATTCTAAAGCTGTACCAATAAATCCGGAGGTAATGACATAGTTAACAAAGAATGCACCCTTGTCTGGTAGAAAAACACAATCCCATCGTATTGTGTCATTTTCATGGTGCAAAGTCCACCTGACAAATGCGTCTGCACTAGCAAGACCCAGTGACGGTAAAATCAAAGTCATTAGTAACAAGAAGGAAGTAGTTTTAGTCATGATGGAGTAGTTTTGTTGAGACTTTGTCCAGTGTGAAAGGAACTTATCAGAAAATGCAACAATAGCAGGCATAACAGCTGCCATAGTCCAAAGAAGTAGAGTTGGTAAGAATTCAAAAATAACAGTACTAACTTTGTCCATAGATGATGGCTTTACAACTAGAGTATTAAATAAATTAACAACAAAGGCTGGTGTTGTAAGGAAAAATAGTACAATGAAAAGCAAAAAGTTGAGAATTATAGCCTTAACATACCAAATTCCTGGCTGGATACTTAAATTTTCCCAAATTATATCAGATGGATTTGTAGCGTGCTGCAAAACCCATCCTCGGTGTAGACTAAAATGGTTTATAACATGTTCTGCTAATTGATAGGAAGGAAGAGTTAAAAAGGCAATACCTAAAGGATCGTTGAGCACCATCGCTCGGCATCTCTTTGCTTCATCCTTTAGTCGTTTCTCTTCAGTACCGTAGAATTCCAAGGCATCCACTTCTGGCCCACACATACTGGTCTTTACAGTGATACGTTTCCCTGTTTTTCTAAAATAGGTTTCACTGTACATAAGAGCTTCTGTTACCATCTCTTTCTTCTCTTGAACCTCATTCAATTTATTGATATTGTAAGCTAAGCGAAGATCAATAATCTGTATATGTGGGAAATTGTGGGCAAAGTATGCCCTTATAGTTGACTCATTCCTATCAGCCCTCGATATGTTTGTGATCATGATAGTACCTGTCATAGAATTGGGAACAGGTTTTCGTCCAGTGCATCTTCTCATGATCAAAACAGATACTGGTAGAAAAGCAATGCTTATTAATGTATGCACCCAAAGCCAGGGAGACCTTCCAGTGATATTGGTAAGTGTCGTTTTACTGAAAGCACTGGCATCCACTTGCAATCCTGTACCATTAAAATTTATAGGCAAAATTATGCCAATAGATGTTAGTGTGATGATAAACATAAGGGTTATAGCATGTCTTTGGAAGGATAAGTAATGTACGGCATCTGGTCCACATTTCGCCAGCACTTGCTCGCGCGTGACTCTGAAGACAGCTGGCAGCCAAGTAAAGAAGCCTTCGTCCATGTTGACTGACTCATCGTTGCTCCTCCGTCTGTCAACGAGAGCGTCACCGTCTCCGCCGCGATAGAAGAGGTTGGTCCAACGACTTTTTGTTCGCTGCACGAGAGCCATCCGCCCATAGTTCCACGCAGTTCGTCGTAACACAGTAAACAATAAAATGAGGCATGACCACGAAACCAAGTTGAGAATTAAAGTTTGTGGTATACCGTTGTAAGCTCCTGTTATAATCACATTTTGAGTAGTATTCAACAGCATGCAACCTTCATCGTCAGTTCCATTGGAGTTGTTCGCAAGTGTGAAGAAAACTTCGTTTGAAGTCATTGTTGATGTCGCAACAATCACTCAGCCACAAAAAGAGAAAGTATTTTCATAATTATTAAAAAGCAATAGTAACACTGTTTCAAAAACTTAATAAATATAAATAATATCTTTAAAAATATTCTTTACCAACTGGCAACAGATACTATTTTAATTAGGTAGGTTTTTATCTATCACAAATAATACGAACGAACAATCACGATACGATACGAACATCAACGACAATGACATAATATAATAATTAACCATAAGCTGTTTTTTTTTTTCTTTAGTTGATGGCTTTGTGCGATTAGCACATTTAGCCAGTGTCTGGTTATGGCGACAGCAAACGTCTGTCCGAACAAACAAGCAAATCCGGCTTTGGCTTTAAAGGATTCTTCAAGCGCAAAGCCGGGATAGTGCAGGTAGGTGGTGTCAACCGGACAGATTATTGGCGTCTCCGTCAAAAACAACATTGCTGGCCATGCCGTCTCAAGATGGTGGTGGACGGCATTGAGGTTTGCATGGAGTCCGCGGATGTTAGCGAACTCGACCTCAAACGGTATGGTTGTGGTGGGGGTGTGCACGTTGGTTAAGGTGTGCACCGGTGTAGGACCAGTTTTTGTGTGAGGCGCGATCATGGTGGAGAAAAAGAGGGAGGCGTGAATCGAGGAAATGCTACCGCGATGCAAATAGTCAAAGTGCGGCGGCCTGTTTGACCAGGGATCTTTGAGTATCATTAACCCGCCGAACGAAAGGGCCCCCGAACCCCCCCCCCCCCCCCCAGGAATGGCCGCCGGGACCCTACGTTCCGGTCACCAAACAGCACGACGGACCACCCCGAGATTATGCGTGACATGGTGAGGCAGCCTCACGAGTTGGTTAGGCTCGCTTGGGCTCTTGTACTGTGCCACGGGTGGCCAGCGGGACAGCCGTTTCTACGAGTCTCCCTGGTCGGCGGGTTAACAAGGTCTTCCTGGCACTGGTTCGATGGAAGCCTTCACAGACCAAATGCATCGCAGCACCATCTACTCGAGCTCTGGTTATACGCTGGCTGATCCCGAAACGCGACCGACAAACGGTCACTTGACGGGTTTTACACCATGCGTACGGTTGTCACTAACCAGACAGGGCAAGCCCTACCACACAGTGGAGCATATGGGAACTCTAAATTCCGTTAGTCGCCTCTTACGACACCCACTAGAGGAGAGGGGCGGAGAATTGTATTCTTTCTCCGTCACCGCACGGATAAAACTGTTGTGCCTAAGGGGCTATGGGTTCAATCCATCCCTGCGCCGGACAGGCATTCTGTAAAAACTAAGGTTTGTTTTGAGTTCTGGTTAGTGGAGTGACTACCGATAATATCTCGGTATACACGTAAATTCTAATTAATTAGCATGTGCCGCCTCTCTTTGTACATGTCTTCAAGTCCGTTCTATCGGATCATGAGAGAGGGAATGGCCGAGTCTGGATCTTTATATTATTATATAAGTGCAAATTGAAATAAATATTTATTTAGATAGGTATTCAAAAGGATAACACCACTGGATGACTGAATATGGATTTATTCTTCAAAAAATTATAAAATTAAAGATAATACATAATTATTAAGTATCAAATTTATTGTTTCATTATTCTCATACTCAGTAATTTTATAGATGACACACTGTGTTCTTTTCCAGTGTCTACTTTCGTAAGACAAACTCGTCTATAGTGCAGATGCTATACCATATAACCATGGTCTAATCTAAGTGCACAACACTTATCAATAAAACATACAAAACGGATACATAATACATAGGTACTAAGAATACATTAAAACTCGTCCAGTTTTAAAAATATAAATAGCACAAAAAAATATCTTCGATCTCAATTAAATTAAGGTTGTGGGCATGCCCACTGTGCCCACGACGGTGGGTCCGCGCTTGCTTGTCTTCAAGGGCACGCCACTGAGCACAATCCGCCCGCGGCTACTGTCACCTCTTTGGCTACTATCATCCAGCTCTTGCCAGCCACCTTGTGTGGCGAAGATCGTCGCTCCACATAGTCTACCCTATATAGCCTATGCGTATATAATTTAGGGTCTAGAACAGGGGTCTCCAAACTACGGCCCGCGGGCCAAATCCGGCCCACCAGTGCCATCAATCCGGCCCGCGACAGCTTAAGACTAGTGCCATCAATCTGGCCAACGACAGCCAATGTTTTACTGTTGTTGTTTGCTTAGGTGGGCAGAAACATTAAAATTGTTTTGGCCCTTGGAACATACCGAAAAAAATTATTATGGCCCTAAGGCTTTAAAGTTTGGAGACCCTTGGTCTAGAACTCTAGACTATCTAAAACTTAAAAGATAAACATGTCGTTTACCACAAAATCACAGTAAATTTGCAATTTGCAATCTTTAAAAATATATTTCGTATCTCTAAATCGATTTTTAATACTTTTTATAATTAATAATTGTATGACTGTGGTGGTACTGGTAACTTCATTTAGAAACAAACCCACTAGCATAGCAACACTGCTTCCAGATCCAACTTTGTGAGAAAGAAACACCTTTGAAAAGTGAATAAAATTTAAGAATTTCAGGGAGTTCGTTAGGCTTATTTAAAATATAAAAATAATTTATTGATGTTGTTTATCTAGTTTCGCTTTTATTTTGAACTATGGATTTCGATTGGGCTAATTATTTAGAAACAAATAAGACCACGGCTGTTCCCGAAGAATTGTTTTCACACGTAAGTATAAATTCTTCTTTGCAACGTATTTCTAATAAAATTATATTTCTTTTTAATATGACACATTTGACAATAAGTTAACAGACTATACCTACTAATATTGAGAAAAAAATGTACACAATTTGATTCTATGTTAATTTGTTCTTAAATGTTTTATGATCTATTTTTAGCAAAACAGTAGAATTGTAAGTAATAATAGAATCAAGGACTTTCTCTTGTTTTGACGATTTAAAACTGAAATTCTATTTAAAGTCCTTACAAAATTGAATGCAACATCAAGTTGTTATGACTGCATAATTAAGAAATAAAATTAAAGATTAAATGCTCTTAATTAATCAACACCCTTACAAATTATAGCAGAAAGACTTACTAAACAAAGCAGCTTTATTAAAATTTATTGTTTTAAATAAATAATTAGAAATAGAAATAGAATAAATCTTTAATAAAATACATCACTTAAACAAATTCAAAATACACAAACATCACATTAAGCATATATTAAATCAATTTGGTAATTCAAATTATTCACAGAAAAACACTGTATTGGACATTTTAATTTATTTTTATTTTTTGTAATTTGTGTAGTTTGTTTTTTTAATATACCCCAGAATGTGAAATAATAAAAAGTTGCTAAAATAAAGTTATAATTTTGAAGACTTCTAACTCCAGCACAAATATTTTAATGCCTTAGGTGCCATTGATCGACAAACAGTTGAATTTCTATTGTTCTACAGTGGTCAAAGTGTTAAATATCCCATATTGCATTTATTTTTAAATATACAAGTCATGTAGTTTAAACAAATTGTTATGGTGATAGATAATAATAAAATAGAGATGAGATGAAGAGTATTTAGTGATGTAAATATAAAACATAACTTTATTGGCCTATCACGGAGGCCCCTAGCAATAATGGAATGACACAATGTTCTTATAAAATTCTAAATTGTTTAAAACAATTTTATGTACAATATACAGCATACTTATCAGTGAAGGTTCCATATTAAAATCATCACATTATGCATTATTTATTTCGAAGAAACATGGTGTTCTAATATCTCTGAAGACTTGTGCATGCATCAAAATATAAATTGATTAGCATGTTAGTGCGCACACAATACACAATAGAATTTTAATTGTTATCGGCCACCTGGTGGTCGGTATACACTCAAGGGGATATTAATATATTTTCTTTTTATCAAGACAAAAAGGACCTTACCTAGAATAATTTAAGTTAATATCTAATTGAAGAAAGTAATTAATTTCAGGTAGAATCTAGCCTTAACAATGGCATCAAACAGGGAATGCTACTTGAAGTGTGCCATAAAAATAATCCAGATATTTACTGGATTGCTGAAATTACTATGGTGTGTGGCCACCTTCTGAGAATCAAGTTCCTGGGTGCTGAAGAGGATTTTTGGTGTGATATTTCTGATACAAAAGTACATCCTTTAGGATGGTGTGGAAAGTATGATGAACTTATTGAACCTCCTGATGAAATAAATGCATGTTATGGAGATACAATTATAGATATTATGAAGAAAGCTCTCTTGGATGGACAGTCAGTGTCTATCGAAGCTTTGAACAATAAGGGCCTCTCACCCATTGACAGAATTAAGGCAGGAATGAAAGTTGAGGTCCAAAACATTTTGGATCCCTACAGATACTGGATTGCCACTGTAAGTATTAATTAATGTATTATTTCATTTTTAGTATACAATAATTTATATTATAATTATAATGGTTATTTGATTGTTGAAGAAAGATATTGTTACATTAATACAGAAATACACAATTAATATAAAATACATGTACAAGAGCAGATTAACAGGACCTTTAAAAAAGTACCAACAAAGACTTCAACAACTCAAAAACCATTTAATACATGGATACTGGTGAGATGGATGGTGTATTCTCTATTCTGTTTTTAAGGAACTTAAGATTCCTATTTAAAGCTAGTTTTACTGTGATAATGAGATGTGACATTCTGGACAATATTATAAATAAAATGGCTAGAAAATACATTTATTATGGCATTAATTATTATATAATTATGGCTTTCAGGTCACTGAAAATGTGGGAGGCAGGCTACTTTTGCGATATGATGGTTCTGATGAAGATATGCAACCATTTTGGATTTTTTTCTCTAACCCTCGGCTGTGTAGTTTTGGATATGTCACTAATAAGGTAACAAGTCGTAAATAAATAAAAATGTTAAATCATAAAAAAACTTGAATTACTCATCACTTATATTGATGCTTGTTATGCAGGGTTCTCCATGGCAGTTCAAATATCCGAATAAGATAAACAAGTTCTCTTGCAAAAACAAACTTAGCACCCAGTTACGCCAATGTGCTGAAGAATCCATTAAAGAACCAACACCATCCGATCTATTTCAGGTAAAAAGTTGTTAACAAATTATTGACAGCTTATCAATTTATTATTAATTAAGCTATTGCCTAAGCTTGTTTATAATTATCATCTTGTGTTTTTGTATGAATTGTTTTTATTAATAAATTACAGCCCATGCCAAGTCTGGAAGTTCACAATTTCGTCACAGGAATGAAGGTGGAGGCCTTAAGCCCGCAGGACATGAAGACGATTCGCCCAGCGACTGTCACAAAAGTGTTCAACAACTTCCATTTTCTGGTTGTCATTGACAATCACCAAGAAGATTACGAGGACTCTAAGATGGCTTGGCTGTGTGATTCTATGCACCCATATATATTTCCCATAGGCTGGGCACAAAAGAACTCCATAAGTTTCAAAGCACCGAAGATATGGAAAGAGGGAACTTTCGATTGGGATGAGTATCTCTCTATGACATCTTCCGTACCGGCGCCCGACTACTGCTTCGGTAACAAACAGCCTGTGAAAGGATTCGAAGTGAACATGAAGTTGGAAGCCGTTAATCCACAGAACCACGAGGAAATACATGTAGCCTGTATAAATGCTGTTGCAGAACACATGGTGTGTGTCGAGCTCTTGCCAATAGGGGAAAAGTTTTGGTGCGCACAAAGCAGTGACCTCATATTCCCAGTCGGTTGGTGCGACAGTAATAATTACGCTCTTCACGTCCCCGACATGACTGTCGTCAATAAGGAACCAGAGAAACCTGTAGAAGAAATTCGTAATGTCAAAGAGGATATGAAGTCGCAAGAGGAGTGGTGCGAAAGAATCTACTTCAATTACAAATGCTATGCTGGCCCCTCGATTAGTAGAAACAAACTATCACAGCTTCCTAAACACGTTGGGCCCGGGCCACTGTCTTTAGTATTAAAAGAAGTATTAAATAAAATTATATCAGCCTCTTATAAACCTGCTAAATTGCTCAAAGACTGGGAGACTGAGGGCCCGCCCGAAGAAGGGATGAGACTCGAAATGCTAAGAGCAAAGTAAGTAAATATTTACAATATTCTTATTTATGATTTCTTGGTCCTAAAATAAAAACAGTACCATATCTCAAGTAAATAGACAGAATAGAGGATTTCATATAATGCAGATGTCTGACATAACATCTTAGTGATTAAGCGTTACAACTGGAGGTCCTGTGTTCAATGCCCACATTAGGCAAAAAGTTTCGTAATTTTCTGATACATTTTGCAGGTTAATGAATTAATGAAATATCTTATAAATTATGGAGGCGTTTGTCCAGCAGTGGGACACTAATGTGTCTATAATAGCACATTCAAAATTATCTTTTAAAAACATTACAGTATATTGTTTTCTAAAGTTAACGCGAACATATTGATTCGACACAGCTTTTACGAATCTACGTTTATTTTAAATACTGGTTTAATTTAAATGTATCCTGAAGTTTCAAACATTTTATTTGAAGGGTCATGGGTATGATACGTTCTAGGGGCAGAGACTGTTAACCTTAAAATTATTGGCTGCTATTCATGAGCACTTCACTCCATCACTCCAAATTTAATTATATGACCACTTGGATTTCGTGGCATCACCTCGAGCATTGGATTTCCAAACAGGTCAAAATCCATTAATTTGGAGTGATGTAGAGGCGCGAAGGACTGCCCATGAATCTTCAAAGTTAAAGTCAAATCGTTTACTTAATATAAGCCTTTACAGGCACTTATTAAACTAAGTATAATATTCAGATAATAAAAATAAACTAAAGTTAAGTTTAACTAAACAACAAATCTGAATCTAACACCGTTTTGATTTTGGGAGAGCCTTCCACCGAGAAGAGGTAGCTGGGATGTAGGCATTTTTCTCTATCTCCATCTTTTAAACCAATTAACAGTCATGTAAGTAAGTAAATAGCCTATACACTGCCGGGCAAAGGCCTTCATCATTGAAATCAAGTCATCACTACAATTGATGGGTATTGGTTTCATCACCACGCTTGCCAAATGCGGGTTTGTGATCACCCCGCTTATGTATCGAAAGAACTTCCTTGTTTATATATTTTGGAGGTTTGCAAATTTATACGCAAACATAGCGAATTCTACAAAAAACGACAAGATATCCCGTCTAAATATCCATCACGGTACAAAAATAAATTAATATTACCCAGTTCCAGACTAAAACTGACATCTAATAGTACATTGCATTCATCAATTAAAATATATAATAAATTACCATCTTCACTAATTAACGAAAATAAATATTCTTTGTTTATAAACCAATTGGAAAAATTTCTAAAAAGTAAATGCTATTACAGTTTTCATGAATACTTCAATGACACTAATAAATAAAAAATACATTTTAAATCTCTTACCTAAAATTACTTTTATTACTTTTATGTCATGTTTGAATTTAATTTTTTTTTAAATATGTTATCATTATAGCGCCTCCTCTCTTCTAAACCATATTGCGTGCCCGCCAGGGTCCATGATGATCTCTTATTTATGTTCACCATCTATTGTTTACATTGTGGAATGCATTAAATAATTGAATTGAATTGAATTGAACCCGAAACATACTTTACCCAACTTGGGAAAATAATAATAATCATGTAAATTTTAAAAATAAAATTAGTACAATTTTGTACTCATTAACAATCGTATTCGAACAGAAATCGAATGACGAAAACAGCTGGCTGAAATCTTTGCAGCGAAAGTTGTCCTTTTGACCGCCACAGTTTGCTATAATCGACAAGTGATAGCGTGACTTGTACGCCAACGACGGCAATGATCGACAATAATAAAATTATATAATGCTTGGAGTAGGTACAGAACTCAGCGACGCATTTATTCCGTGGCGGTCAAAAGGTTAATTTGAACGTGATAGTAACTAAGTGCGGCTTCCAGGCTGAAGTCGCGCACGTACCACGCGTACGTGCCGGTGGCGACGCGCGGCGCGCAGACGGGCGCGTTCTGCCGCGCGGCGTGCGTGCGGCTGCAGGCGTGCCCCGGCCTGTTCGGGCCCGACGAGCACGCGCAGCGCTGCCCGCACCACTGCCAGCAGGTCGACAAGTCCACCTTCCGTGAGTATCGAATCTATGAACTAATGCCCGTTTGAGTGAACGCCCGTATAGAACAGCAGCGCCACCTACCGAGTCCCATTGTGAATCGAAACCACCCAGGGTCCCTTGGTGGTCGCTGTTCCGCTCTCTTTTGTGTACGTAAACCACCCTCGAACGCGTCGCTCTATCTATTAGGAAAAACCGCATCGAAATCTGAGAGTTCCTGAGATTATCCGTCCTAACTATGTGATCCGTTTAACCAGCATACGGCTCGCAGCCACCGCAGCCCGTTCGCTTGCGACACCGAGGATTGAACGGGCGCGTTGATACCCTGAAGTGTCAGTTCTTATGCTTTTATGTCCTACTTATCCCCGTGTGGTGCCGGGGGTAAAGAATTGCACCACCCCATCTCTTCCCGTGGGTGTCGTAGAAGGCGATTATGGGACCATTCCAGAGGATGGGCAGCAGCGTCTCTCTGTGATTATTCACACCTTACTGCGATCGTCAACCCGCCTGCCAAGCGTGGCGATTATGGCAAATTCCCCTCAAAATTATTTATCCTTGAGGGAGGCCTTTGTCCAGCAGTGGACGTCTTTTTGGCTGAGATGATGATGATGATGAATACTTACTTTGCCCTGTAAATACATTCTAGAAATATGCAAATTTGTAAAAAAATACCCTGAATTTTATAAACGAAGAGAGGAATTTACTTAAAATATACACTACGATACAAAAATAAATTAACACTTCCTACTTCCTGCCTAAAAATACACGCATCAGGACCTCTAGTAATGTCTATTAAAATATACAATAAATTGTCCGAAACAATAAAAAATATAACAATAGAAAAAACTTTTGTAAAACATTTAAAACAATTATTAAATAATAAAAACTACTACTCCCTACAAGAATTTTTAGATGATAAAAACCTCAAATATTTTATCATATTAAAATTGTTAATTTATGTATAAGATACAACTTTGAGATCCTTTCTTGGTGGGTGTATGAGGCAGTGGACCACAGTCCTTCGTCAACCGGGTGGTGAAGATAGCCCCTCGAATCCGATGGACTTGATAAGGATTGAGCGAGGCATTTTCCAAGGTGACAGTTTGAGTCCATTGTGGTTTTGCCTAGCCCTGAACCCTCTCAGCAACCTATTGAAGGATTCAGGGCTGGGCTACCGCCTTCGAGGTGACGGAGAAATCATTTCTCATCTGTTATACATGGATGACCTGAAATTTTTTGCACCGAAACGCCCTGACCTGGTGAAGCTACTGAAAATCACAGAAGATTTCAGTAGTTCTATCAGGGTGGAGTTTGGTGTAGACAAATGTGCGGTTATGCATGTATATCGGGTGAAAGTTGTAAATTCAACAAATTTACAACTTTCTGAGACAATGGCTCTCAGGTCTCTCTCGGAGGCGGAAACTTACAAATATCTTGGTATGTCACAGTCTCTGAGTATTACAGATGGGGACATAAAGCAGGCGGTGGAGGAGCGCTTCTTCTGTCATCTGACAAAAGTACTTAAAAGCCTTTTGTCGGGGGGCAATAAGATGCGCGCCTTCAACGCTTGGGTGATGCCCCTACTCACGTACTCCTTTGGCATACTAAGATGGACTCAGACTGAGTTAGACGCTCTGAATAGGAGAGTCCGTCAACAGCTCACAGCGCATCGCATGCTTCACCCACGCTCATCTGTTATGATACTGTACATCCCGCGTAAGTGTGGAGGTCGTGGCTTTTTAAACGCCAAGACTACATAAGATACTGTACATCCCGCGTAAGTGTGGAGGTCGTGGCTTTTTAAACGCCAAGACTACATAACCGCGAGGTGTGTAGTCTGAGAGATTACTTCCTTAACAATGAGTGTGGGATGCACCGCGACGTTGTAGCAGTAGATAGGAGCCTCACGCCGCTCTCCTTGGTAAGCGAAAACTGGCGCAGACCAACGGTGCTGAGCACTGAAGACCGCAGGAACATATGGAAGAGTAAGGAGCTCCACGGGCGGTACTACCGGGCCTTAACAGGGCCCGATGTGGATCTGCTCGCGTCGGTAAACTGGCTACGATTCGGTGACCTTTTTGGGGAAACCGAGGGATTTGTCTGTGCAATTGCAGACGAAGTCATGATGACGAATAATTATCGGAAGTATATCCTGAGGGACGGTACGGCCGACATCTGTCGGGCATGCCGCCGTCTCGGTGAGTCACTTAGGCATATTATTTCCGGTTGTTCTCATCTGGCTAACGGTGAGTACTTGCACAGACATAACCTTGTAGCTAGGATTATCCATCAGCAACTTGCTCTTCGATATGGTCTTGTAGAATCTGAGGTGCCGTACTATAAGTACACGCCGGTGCCAGTTCTCGAAAATGGTTATGCAACGCTCTACTGGTATCGATCTGTCATCACGGACAGGATTGTTATTGCAAATAAGACTGATATCGTGTTGACAGATCGATTGACGCGCCAGGCAATGCTCATCGATATCACCATTCCGCATGACGAGAACATTGTGAAAGCCGAGAAGGGCAAGCTTACTAAGTACCTTGACCTGGATCACGAGGTGACCGCTATGTGGGATGTGGATTCGACGATCATTGTCCCCATAGTCGTATCTGCAAACGGCCTTATAGCGAAGAGTCTCGACCAACATCTCAAGAGACTTTCGCTGGATGGCTGGATTAAGGGTCAGATACAGAAGGCAACACTCCTGGACACGGCACGTATTGTCAGGAGGTTCCTCACTCTGCAGCCCTGACCACCGGTAGTTTGGGCCCTGCCCCGCTGCTGGTGGTACTTTAGGATTAGGTTTTTATAATGTTTTATTGTTTTTATATTAAAATATTGTAAAAATCTAGTTTTAAGAAAGAAAATAAATAAAGGATATAATAATAATACATTTTTATTTCATACCAATTTTATCCATCAATATAATAAACTAAAAAATTAAAAATTTGTGAATACGAGCATAAGGTGACTCCTCGCCTCTCCTACTTGCCGTGCCCTACAGGGTCCATAAATGTACCTACTTATATTTTTAACATCTATGTAACTTAAGGAGTGCAATAAAGATATGAATATGAACATATTAAATAAAGACATTTTCGAAATCCGTCAATATTTTTTTTATCTTCTCCATTAAGTCTAGGAGTGGTTGCCATCCAGTGGAATTCTAGACAGAAACTAATTTATTTTTTTACTTTGTTAAGTAACGATTAATTGGTTACAGATAATCCATCGGAACGTCGAGGTAGACCCAAGGGTCTGAATGGGAAAAGAAAGAAGAAAAAGACGACTCCAGAAAAACGCGAAAAAGAACCACAACCGTCACAAGAGACGGAAAGTAACAAAGACGAATCTGCGAGTGATCACAGCGCTGGCTCCACGCCGCCCTCGGAATCCGGTACCAGGCCCAACTCGCCCGACAGCGTCGCAGACTATAATAAGAAAAGCCAAAGGAGAAAACGAGAGCCCAAAAACACCTATCCCAAACTCGAGATGAAGACCAGAGGAGCGAAGCTACCGAACTTTGCTCTCCAAATGAAAGAAGCACACTGGGACAAGAAGGACGTGGAGACTATTTACAGCAACACATGTGCCACGAGAAAACGGAGTTCACCCGACAGTGATTCGGAGAACGAAACTAACGAAAGTAGCTCAAATTCTAGAGATGCGAAAAACATATCCGATGTTTCGGATTCTGAGGAACCCGAACTCAAGAAGTTGAAATTCACATCTAATGATCCATTGCCTTCCGATAACAAGAAGTTTGAAAAGGATACCGCAATGACCTGGACTAAAGGCAAGCTCAAACTTTCTCCAAATCCTTTAGAATGGTCAGTTGAGGATGTCTATACTTACCTCAAGAACACAGATGACTGCAAATTGATAGCAGAGAAAATGAAACAAGAAGAGATAGACGGAGAGGCGTTTATCATGTTGGACTTACAAACTATAAGAGATTTTCTGCATATGAAAAAAGAGTTTGCAGTTCAACTCTGTAAGCATATTACCAGGATAAAATGGTATTATATAGTTAATTTTGAAGATAATGTTACAACGTGATAATTTTGTTCCTATGTATTTTATAATTTGTCTAGTCCACAATAAAACATTGTTATTGGCAAATATTTATATTCACTACAATTTCCTTGCAACACGAACGCCACTATTTAACTTAATATTTTCGAAGCTTCTTGCAAATGTAACTACATATTCTGGACATGAAGGATTTACTTTCCTCTTTCGCTTGATCACATGTAAAGTCTTCATTCAGATAAATATCTTTTTTAGCAAAAGAAACCTTGAGAGGAATTTCTCGATCAGACACCGGTGGTGTCTCTTTAACATTTTCTTCAGGTTCTAATTTCTTGCCTGCCATTTTTTTCAGGTCGTCCACAGATGCGCCGTGATTGTCCCCTTTATTACGGATGGAGTCTTTGATGTTTATTTCGGATAATAAGTTCCGTTCATTCATTTTGATTTGAACACACGGTGTGCCGCTTAACAAGTAAATATTAAATATTTCCTCTTTCTTGGTGGTAGTTTTTAATTTGGCTGGTGTTTCCTCCCCTGTGGAGTCAGTGAGGTAATTTTCATTTTTATAGGCTTCCACAACTGAATGGAGACTTTCTAATAGCTTTGCGGTCTGCTTTTCTGTCTGTTTTTCTGTCCCTCTTTTTATATCGGAATGTGTCTTTAAATCTGTTGAGGACGTTTCTGTAAATTTCTTATTTTCATGAGATATACTAGAGTCGGAAGACATTATGTGACTAATCATATCTTTTATGAAGTCTTCCATATCAGCTACAGCATCTATTCTACTTTTTGATAGTATATCTTCAAACCTTTTTTTGTATATTTCGAAATCTTGCATACTAGAGTAGAAATTATCAAAGATCTCCTGCACTGTAGTTTTAAAAAACTTGATGTTTGACTCTAAGCTACTCACTGAAGATCCATTCGTTTGTAGTTCTTGAGAGATATTTTTGTAAATTTTATTCTCCAACCTTTCTAGATCTGAATTGGTTAGTGAGGCTATGTCACTGTTTTTAGCTTTTACATCACAGAGGATCGCTTTAGCTTTATCTGAATTTTCTTTCTCTGGGATTTCGTCATGTTCATATCTTTTATAATAACCTTCAGCGGAACTTTTAAAATTGGAGCAGTCTTGTGATACTTGATGTTTGGTGCAATACACATGCTTCACTCGGGCGTTGACGTTCACGTCTGATTTCCAAGAAGCTCCAGAATGTTGGGAATCTCTGGGCGTTTCTCCTTCATAATAGCTATGACGCTGGCTTAAATTAACGGTACCTGAAATAAAATTAAGAGACTAGTAATAATAGTCATCATCACCTGCTCATTTTGTGTCCCACTGTTAGGGCACGAGCCGTCCTTGTGGATGGATAGGGAAAAGGGGCATTAATCACCACGCAGGCCCAGCCCAGTGCAGTGGTTGTTAACATCTGCATATGCAGCCGGGACCAACGCCCTTAACGTGCCTTCAGAAGCACAAAGGAGCTTGTGATAATAAACTTTTGGTCACCCATCCGATCCTTTGCGAAAGTTGTTTAACCTTAGCAATCACAGACTGCGCGCGTTAGCCACTGCGCCATAATAGTATTAGATTAATAGTGATTGTAGGTATGACAAAAAATTGCAAAAAAATGAATAAAGAATTTGTACTGATTCACTCGCGTATATTCAGTTCAGGGTTTTTTATATGTCTTACGGGTAAGCACAGTGCCTTCACATCACCTGATGTTAAGTAATAATAAGGCCGATGGTGGAAGAGCACTTCACCCGGAATCCTCTACTACTGAGGCTGGCTATCTTGTCTCTAGCAGCCGAAACAACAATTCTACAATTATTGATGTTATAGCGATATATTTATATAAGATGGGTAGCTATCCCTCTAAAACATGAACTCCCCGCTGGGAATCGAACCCAGGACCTCTGAATCTGAGATCGGTGGTGGTCCTAACCACTAGACCACAGAGATACTGAGGAAGTGGTAGTTTCAAAATTGATATGTGCAAATTTTTTAAAATATAATTTTAGTAATCTTTTACAAGGCAATTTCTAATTTGAAGAATTAATGGATATACTGTACTTACTCATTGTCTGGTGAACGGTCTGAAAATTAATCTGGAACGATAATGTATGTTAACTCATAAAACGTATCATTATTATTGAGCCAACCCTACATATCTGCTATATTCGAGATAACACTAATACCTGTATACTCGCGTCTCGTTTTCACAACTGCAATATACCAAAGATTTAAACTTCAATGAACAAGCCCAGTCGTGTTCTACTGCTATTCAGTCTTAAGTTTTAAATACATGTTGTATATAAATTTACGCAAATTTTGTTGCGAACAAATTACAATTTGAAATTAACAAGATTTGAAAAAATTCACGAGCTGGTTTCGGACCCGCACACGATGACATGCCGGGTCAGACTTTAGAAAGTTGGTTCTATTCTTTTTATCTTTTTTAAAAAACTCCAAGTAAGTTTATCTAAGCACAGTCACGGTCATTATCATGTATACACTTTTAAGTAGTTTTGACTCTTATTCCATTGTATTAAGTCTTGGAAATTTCTTAACTCACCCTTCGATGATCTTTGGGATCCATAGTAATCAAAATCATGATTTGATTTTGATCATCGAAGGGTGAGTTAAGAAATTTCCAAGAGGTTATGGGCCCAGCCAGCTTCCACTGCGAGATGATCACGACGATGTGATGCTGGCGGTTTGTTTACGCGACCACTACACATTGAAATTAAACAACTTTTATGGATCTACTCGCGTTTATTTTACACATTACTTTTTAATGTTTATCTTGACGTTTCGAACCTTTTGCAGGGTCTGTGGTCACAGGGAGACTAAGGTGTTAGTCGTCTCATAATTAGTTAGTAGCTTTTATACCCTCACTTAAATTTAATCAGGTGCGTTCCGTTTTACGCAGAGAGAGCTGACAGTATCTTTTGGTCTGGGAGTATGGTGTTGGGGCTGGGATTTAATATTTTGTATGATGGGATCCCAGGCTGGTGGTAGATTCCAACCATCTTCTCTATTGAAATTATGATGTTTTTTAATTTCAATAGCCTCGCGTATCATCCTAGGGATGAATCGTTGTTCTCTAGAGAGTATTAGCCAGTTTGTACTAAACTGGACTGGACTACGACTGTGGGCTCTCTCACAACAACGAGCAACGATTCATCCCTATGTATATAGATATGTGATGCTAGATCCTTGGGGGTTGTTAAGTAGGCGCCAGTCCCGTCGCAGTTACAACTAATCTACCAATCGGCGAACTTCCCGCAGTTGCGCTCGCAGCTAACTTCACAGTCACCGAGAGTTTTTAATCGCACTAAATCGGGTACCTACCTAACCTACCTACATAATTATTATCAATTTTTTTGGCAGAGCGTTGAACAGGTACACAGAATGTCAGAATTATAATCTCGAACAAAACTATAAGAAAACTTCCTTAGCATCAAGTATAACAAGTATAGTCTTACCTGTTTAAAGACGAAAATATGCCCTAAATAACTACATAAAGTTTAAAATATCAAAATGTTAGTTTCGACCAATTTTGATTTTATCGACATTATCTTGCAACTACAAAAGAAATGGTGGTTGTCAAATAAAATTAAAAATATTTGACGAACATTCATAATCGTTCTACACCATAGGGTTCATAAGTTTAAAAAACAATCAAGAAGGTTTTTTCAATGTTTATTATTAACTAGTTGCCGCCCGGGACACAAGAACCTGTTACCGGGATAAAAAGTATCCTATATCCTAGTCCGGGATTTATTTATTTTAATCAGACATCTTACAAGCTTACAGATGAGTCATCCAAGGCGCTAATATGATTATTTATAAACACAGAGAGAAAAAAATATTACATTACAATCTTCGATCATTGATCGAAGATTACAATACAAAGAAGAAAAAAAGACACTTACTACTAACACTTAGTCAATAATATTACAAACAAAAAAATTAGTAATAAAAAACGAAAAATAATAATTAGTAGATATGATGTCAAATTATACAACACAAAATAGTAGGTACCTAAAACAACACAACTATGTCAATTGGCCAGACCACAGAACAATACGATACAGTCAAATACATAAGCACAAATGTCAACAAATCAAATAAGTCAATAAATATTAAATATTAATGTCAATAATATAATTATAAAATTTATTTAATACCATTCCTAAACTATCAGCGAATATGTCGATATCGTCGTGCCGAGCATGGTCTGTCTATGTGCAAAGTTTCATTCAAATCCGTTCAGCCATTTTCACGTGATGCGCGGTCAAATAAACAGACAAAAATTCTAAAAACTGTTGGAACGTGTTCTGTTATCGATACTTTTTTTGGAATATCTTCCATGTACACACTTGCGACCCTCTTTAGCTTTATTATAGTATAGATGGAAGATTATAGATTTTGATCACAGACCAAATGTGATTTCGATCGTTTCTTAATAAGATATAGGGACAACCCGTCTACACACGACTTTAAAGTTTATACTGACACCCCCTACCAACCGTCAGGTCAACTGCCTCGACGATAGGACCGTCGAGGTAAGGTAGGCCGGTAAAACATATGCCAAGCAAACCGACAAAGGATGCATACAGGGGTCTATTAGCGGCCACATACCATGGAACCTTATCTCCTCGACCCACTCCTTAAACTCCTCGACGGCATATTCGCCCAGGCTTTTGCGGACGATGTGGCTTTGGTCTTTAGCGGGAGTAATGTGGCTGAGATCGAGCGGCAGGCCAATGAGGTCCTTGACCTTATTCAGAAATGGGGCGTCAGAAACAAGTTATAGTTTGCACCACATAAGACCTGTGCCATGGTGTTGACGAGGAAACTAATGTATGAAACACCATCACTGAATATAGGCGGGGTCAACATCGAAGTGTCGCGGAGTATCAAGCTGATTGGTCTCACTATCGACGACAAGCTCACATTCAACGCACACGTCGCAAATGTATGCAACAAGGCACTCAAACTTTACAGGCAATTGGCTAGAGCGGCCAAAGTTAGCAGGGGGCTTCACCCCGAGATAGCCCGCTCTATCTACACCGCAGTTGAGTCAGTGATCATCACGCACGCTTCACGTGCGTGGGCTCCTGCAGCAAACAAAATAGGCACGCGTAGGTTTCTAGACTCAGTCCAGAAAGGTTTCGCTCAGAAGCTTTGCAAATCCTACCGCACAGTCTCGCTGAACTCAGCTCTGGTTTTGTCGGGGTTACTTCCTCTAGACCTCCGTATACATGAGGTAGCCGCCATGTATGCATGGTCAACCCCATACATACCAGAAGACAAGGAGGTTGAGCGTGCGGTAGGATTTCATGAAGTAATTCAAAAGCTCGTCATTACCAAGCATTCCTAATCATTACCATATAATTATCACCTATAATACCATACCATATAATATAAACCCGTATAATTTATTATCAAGTAAGTTGAAACTGACTTACTTTTTTGTTATCTACAATTTTATCGGTCAGTTACAAATTAATTGGTCTTTTTGTAATATTTTATAGTTTTTATAGTTATTTGACCACACCTGTACCTTTTTTGAGCACAGGTCTAGTTTCTAGGAAAAATGTGTTAGTTTTAGTTTTGGTTCTATATTTTCACTTGGAACAAATTTTTCTAAGTCTCGGAACGTGAAATTTGGGGAAAACACGCTAAAATCGAAATCTTAGGTACGGCTGATCCGATTTTACCGGGAATCGAATCTGGGACCTTCCTCTGACCTACCCTACTCTTCTGGTAGGGTTTTTGAAAATTTGACGGGTCAAAATTGACCCTTTCTCTGACCCTACAGGGTCATAGAGCTCGGAAGGCTGACCCCAGAGTACCCAAAAACTGTGTGTCTACGACGAATAGGGCCGGAGTTACAGCCGTTCAAAAATTGTGGCGGCCATCTTGTCCGCCATATTGTTTTAGTTTGGTAGGCCGTAACTCCCAAACTATTGGGAGTAGAGAACTGGGGTTTTTTCTGTAGGAATTCCCCTTCTGTCTTCTAATTTTATTGCTGGGTCACTTGACCCTAACGTGACCCAAAGTAGTGAATTAAACTTACCTTGCCGAAGCATAGAGGAGGTGAGCCTGTACAAAAACCTCTAACCGCTGTGTCTCTGTGGGCGGTAGCCACCGAGTTATAGGCATTTTACCCTTGGAAACCCCAAAAACCCTAATTTTACCATAGGGATTGCTCCGGGGCTATTGGTCGCAGAGCGGCGCGAGAGGTATCCAGTAAGAGGGCTCGACCAGGGGGGAAATACCCCCATACACAGTTTTAGAATTAAGCCAGCCTCTTCGGCGGCCATTTTGTTTTTCACTTTTTTAGCTGTATCTTTTGTTTTTTTCTACTTTATTCAACTTTTCTTTTGAATTACTGTGTAATTGGACGCTACCTAAGTGTACTAGGGAGCCATAAACTACATATGACCGTTGACGGTAAAATATTATAAAACTTTTTAAACTGATTTACCCTAATTTTAGGGTCAAAAATTTTTGTAAATTTTAAGCCCGACGAACACAAAACACATTTACACATTATATACATTTTTACAGATTTTACAACTTTTACAAACTTATTTTAACACATTATACACACTGACACTCTGCTAGCGATGTATAGGACACCGCCATCAGACACCAGCAGGATGAGCGGCATGACTCTCCGCTCCCCTTCAACATCCACCACTGCTGCACAAACATCTACCCCCAAAAGAAAGGCTGCAAACACCACCCTTACCATTAGCTCCTCATCTGGCCCTAGCCCAACAACATCCGTGGTTAGAAGGCTCAGCGGTAAGTTCGAGGGAAAGATGCCACCAACCTAATCACCGACACAGACAGCCACCAAATCCTACGCAGCGGCCATTAGGCCAAGTCAGCTGTCCCAGGCTACAAAGACCAAGGTGAGACCACCACCACCGGTGACCTCCGGCAGGACGGCTGCGGACATCATAGCCTCGACAGACCAACTACCGGTCTACGACGGGTTGATCGAGGTCCTGAGGTTCGCGTGCGAGTGCCTGACGGAGGCACGGAACATGAGGACAGATCTGAAGAAGGCCATTGGCGAGAGCATCATGCACGTCAGGACGACGCTGGTCCGCATCAACGTGCCCAAAAACCCCGTGGAGGAGATATCACTCTCTTCAGAGCGGGACATCACCACCAAGCCTGCCTCTGAATCAATAGACAACGCAGCCATCCACAAAAAACTTGACGCGATCCTTGAGGAGGTAAGGTCGCAAAAATTAACCATCCGCCAACAGGCACCTGCGCCCATCACAGCAGCAGCCCCCCGCAGACCGGAAGTGCGCCCAACTCTACACTCTGTAATAGTGGCATCCAACAATGAACTAGATAACGGGGATGCTGTTATAGAGAAGATACGCGAGGCGGTGGACGCCAAGGAGGGATGGGTCGCCGTCTCAAGGATTAGAAAAGCGAAAGGGGGCAGAGTCATTGTAAGCTGCGAAACAAAGGAGGAGAGGGACAAGGTGAAGAGACGAATCGACACCGCTGGGAAAGATCTCAAAATGGAAGACGCCAAGAATAGGGATCCGCTCGTGGTGGCCAAGAACGTCTTAAAAGCCCGAGCGGATTCCAAAATCTTGGAAGCTTTTAGAAAACACAATAAAGACGTATTCAGAGATCTTGATGAGGAAAAATCCCAGGTGTCGATCCGATTCAAGAAGAGGGCACGAAACCCCCACACCCATCATGTCGTCATGAGGGTCAGTACCCAAATCTGGAACAGGCTAATGGATGAGGGCTACATGCATATTGACCTGCAACGCGTTCGGGTTGAGGATCAGTCACCGCTGGTGCAGTGTTCCCAATGCCTGGGGTATGGACACAGCAGGGGTTTCTGCAAGGAGAAGGAACCGACATGCAGCCATTGTGGGATCGCAGGACATATTTTAATGGACTGCCCCACATGGACGGATGCTGGCGCCCCGCCTTCTTGCAGGAACTGCTGCAGAGCTCAATTGGCCCAGAGGGACCACAATGCATTCAGCGGGGACTGTCCAATTCGCCGAAAGTGGGACAACATAGCTCGGTCCACAGTAGCGTACCAATGCTAAGGGCGTCCCACGAAGAACGGCTCCGCACCTCGTGCTCCAGACCAATCTGCAAAGAAAGAAGCTGGCGACAGAAGAGCTCTACATCGAGGCCGGGAACCGCAAAGCGGCCATCGCCCTTCTTCAGGAGCCATACATCGGGGCGGGGCGAAAGATGAAAGCTCATGGAAGTGTGCGTCTTTTTCAGAGCGCGGGCCCAGGTAACGTCAAGGCGGTCATCGCCGTTTTTGACCCCGACATTGACGTAGTCCAGCACCCTGAATTTACCACCACTAACATAGTGGTGGTAGAGGTGAAGACCCGCGCCTGGAGCCTGACGCTCGTAAGCTTTTATTTCGAGCCCGACACGCCCATCGAGCCTTACCTAGTTTCTCTCCACGAGATAGACACCAAGCTAGGCCCCAAAAACATTATAATGGGAGGAGATTGCAACGCGAAGAGCACGTGGTGGGGAGGCCGCATAAATGACCACAGGGGTGACGAAATGGCGGGCACCATTCACGAATTGGGATATTACATCTTGAATAGCGGCAGCACACCAACATTCGATGTCATACGAGGAGGACGGCGATATACGAGCAGCATTGACGTAACGGTGTGCGCGGAAAATTTGCTGACACGCGTCACAAAATGGCGTGTCGTCGAAGACCTCACTAGCTCGGACCACAACGGCATAACTTTTGAAATCAACGTAAAAAAGTCACAGGGAGTAGGGATCGAGAGAACTACGAGAATATTTAACACGAAAAAGGCAAATTGGCAAAAATTTAATACAGAACTCAGGAACATTAAAAGTAACAAAAATTTAAATTTAGACAAAATTAATATGATAAATAGTAAAACCGAAATAGAACTTGCAACTGAAACATATAATCAGGCCGTAATAGAAGCGTGTAGACTCTCGATCCCTACAAAGAAAAAGAATACGTTACTTACCTTGCCGTGGTGGACCGAAGAGCTGACCGAGATGAAGAAAAGAACGACCACCAAAAAACACCGCATCCGATGCGACGCGCCGCGTCGAAGAGCTGCCGTAGTCGCCGACTACCTGAAACAGAAAGAAGAATATGAGACTGCTGCCGCTGCTGCACAGACCAAATCGTGGATGGAGTTCTGCACAAAGCAGGAGAAGGAATCCGTCTGGGACGGTATCTACCGAATCCTCAAGAGAACCACCATTAGGGAGGAAGACCTTCCCCTTAAAAAAGGCAATGTTCAACTGGACGCAGAGGGCTCCGCACAACATCTTGCGGAGGTGTTCTACCCGGAGGATCTGACCGCAGCAGACAGCGCTATACATGAGCAAATAAGAGCCGAAGCGAAAACGGTTAATGAGAGGTCAAGTACTGATGTACTGGACCCACCATTTACCGAAACAGAGCTGAGAAACGCTGTCTGCTCCTTCAATCCAAAGAAGGCCCCCGGGGAAGACGGACTAACTGCAGACATATGCAAGAAAGCGATAGGGGAGGACCCGAACTTGTTTTTAGGCCTAGCAAACAAGTGTCTTGAGTTGGGCTCTTTTCCAAAATGCTGGAAGAAGGCCACGGTGGTCATTCTTAGAAAACTCGGTAAGGAGGACTATACGGCTCCCAAGTCATATAGACCAATCGGCCTCCTACCGGTGCTTGGAAAGATCTTCGAGAAGATGCTGGTGGGCAGGCTTAAGTACCACATCTTGCCTAAGCTGAGCCCACACCAATACGGATTCATGCCCCAGCGTAGCACGGAGGACTCCCTCTATGTCCTCATTAACACCATTAGGGATAATCTTCGCCAAAAGAAGATAGTGACGCTTATATCCCTGGACATAGAGGGGGCATTTGACAACGCTTGGTGGCCAGCAATTAAGACTAGATTGGCTGAGGAGGAGTGCCCAATAAACCTTAGAAGAGTGTTGGACAGTTACATGGGCGATAGGGTGGTAAACGTCAGATACGCCGGCAGGGAGGTCAGTAGGGTTCCCTCAAAGGGCTGTGTACAGGGATCCATCGCTGGCCCCATTCTATGGAACTTGCTACTCGACCCCCTCCTGCACACCTTGGAGGAACGAAGGGTTCATTTCCAGGCCTTTGCGGACGACATTGTCCTTCTTTTTGTCGGAGATACAGCCCAGTCCCTACAGGAGCAAGCCAATCCGGTGCTCGAGCATGTTGCGGCGTGGGGTGGACATAATAAGTTAAACTTTGCGGCACATAAGACCCATAGCCTCACGATAACAAGGAAACTTAAATATGACAACCCCCGCCTCAACATGAACGGGATACCGATTGAAAGTAGGAAGGAGATCAAGCTCCTGGGCTTGACAATCGACAATAAGCTGACATTTAACTCGCATATTAACAATGTCTGTCGGAAGGCCGCCGCCTTCTACAAACACCTCTCCAAAGCGGCGTATGTAAACTGGGGGTTGACGCCTGAAGTATCCAAAACTATATACACTGCGGCGGTGGAACCCGTTGTGACGTATGCAGCTGGTGCTTGGTCTTCAGCTGCAGACAAGATCATGACGCGCAAACAGCTGGATACATTACAACGGGGGTTTGCACAAAAAATGTGCAAAGCATATAGAACAGTATCACTCACCTCTGCCCTGGTTTTGTCCGGGACGCTTCCCCTCGACCTCCGGATTAAAGAGGCAGCAGCCGTTTATGAAGTGAGGAGGGGAGTGCCTCGGCCTGACCTTCGGGGCAGAGACATAGAGACTCCACACCATGCCTTACGCTTACCACACCCGGCCGAACGCATGATCATAAACATTACTCACATCACAGATCAAACACAAATACATATGAACACGCATGACATACAAATATACACCGACGGCAGCAAGATAGACGGGAAGGTCGGAGCGGCGATATCTCTATGGAGGGGCGCCGCCGAGATAAGAACGTTTAAACTTGCACTGCCGTCGTACAGTACAGTTTTCCAGGCCGAATTACTAGCACTCCACAAAGCGTCGGAAGTAGCACTAAGTAGGAAAGAAGTGTCTTTTGGAATTTATAGCGATTCAATGGCAGCTCTGCAAGCCGTCACCGGCGGAAATTCCCTCCACCCCCTCGCAGTAGGTGTCCGTAGCAATATTCACACAGCATTTAAGCAAAGCAAAGTTGTTGCTTTGTTTTGGATAAAAGCACATGCGGGGTTGGAAGGGAATGAAAGGGCCGACGTGCTAGCCAAGGAAGCCGCTATGAAATTGAAGAGAAAACCGGACTACGACAAGTGCCCTGTTTCGTTCGCAAAGCGCCTCATCAGGGATGGGACGCTAGGCGAGTGGAACCAGAGGTACCAGTCCGGTGCTACAGCCGAAGTCACTAAACTCTTCTTTACTGACACCACCGCTGCCTACAGAATTACACGTAAATTCACACACTCCAAATTCACTACACAGCTGCTCACGGGTCACGGCGGGTTCTCCGCATACTTACACAGGTTTAAGTGTAAGGACAGCCCGTCGTGCGCCTGTGACCCAAACACTGAAGAAACAGTTGCACACATCCTCTCCGAGTGCCCTATACACACTCGTGAGAGGTACAACATTGAGGCGGAATTGGGCACCCGCATCGTCCCAAAGAACTTCGCCGATCTCCTAGCCGCGAAGGAAACTAGGGACAAATTTATAGAATACGGCACTAAAATTGTTAAAAGTGTTTGTAAGCGTAACAAATAAGAATGTAAATAAACAATTGCAAAAGTAACACAAGGCAGAGAGATTTTTGCACATTCTTGAAGAATGTGCAGTAAATCTGCTCACGCGTAAAATTAAGATAAATAACTGTAAAATAGTATGTAAGAGTGCGAACTGAATTCATAGTTATAAGTAAGTTATAAGTTATAAATGTAAAAGAATACAAAACCAAGCTGTAATAAGAAATAAGTATAAGTAATAATATAAAGTTAGAAATAAGAAATTATGTAAAACAAAGCCAATCTAGTCTGTAAGTTTTTCATGCACATGTTACAGGAACGGCGTTTAATTTTTACCCCTGCTCACCTGTATTAATATATAGAACAATGTAAATTAAAGAAATAAAAATTAGCTAGTTAGAAAAATGGCAAAGTCCTAACAAGTTAAAAGACAGACGGCAGAACCCAGCCGTAAAGAATAAAAGACGATGAATGACAAAGAGAATTAGGAATGAAAGTGCGAGAGGAATAAATGATAGAACTGGAATGAAAGAGTAAATTAGAATAAAATGCCTCCCATCCTGTGGGAGAAAATTGCTAGCAGATAGGAATTAAAAAAAAAAAATCATTACCATTCTCAAAAAATCATTGCCATTAGCCTAACGTCATTACCATTTCTCTTATTGTTTTTTTAGATCAAATATTATCTAAATTCTTGATTAAAAAAGAGTGCCTTTGTTTAGCAGATCTTACTTAATAGTACTTTTTTCGATTTTTGAAACTGCACGCATTTCAGATTAATTTACAAAAAGGCTTCAAAATAAATCAGAAAAAATCCAAAACGCGAATCCACCCTAATGCAGCCGAGACCAATGGCTTAACGTGCCTTCCGAAGCACGGAGGAGCTCGAGAGGATATATTTTTGGTCACCCATCCGATGACCGGCCTTTGCAAAAGTTGCTTAACCTCAGCACTCGCAGACCGGGCGCGTTAACCACTGCGCCATCGAGCTCCTCATACATACATACCTTACATACATACAAAAATACAAAGGTTTCCTCTTTATAATATTAGTATAGACTAGCTGACCCGGCGGTTCGTACCGCTTTGACAGTTTCCATCATTGAGTTAAATACTTAGATTAATATTCTAAGGTTAAATATATATCAAAGGTTTCCATGACAACAAAACAAACAAATCATTTTGTATTGGAAAATGAAATTGTCGTTTTTAGTGTTTTATTTAATATATTTTTTTAATATACCCTATGCTAAGGTGCCAATTGATGGATGAGAGAGAATCAATCTGGACAACGGCCCAGGCAGGATGTACCTGTTATAATATAGAATTTTATCTATGGTTTGTTGCTGGCTGTTATTCGAGTTTAAATAATTAAAAGTAAAGTTTGTTAGGAATGTATGCAAATTGTTTTGAATTCAATTATCAATATTGTCATAGTAGTGTCAAAAGAGAAAAATGAATCTGTAACATATTTAATTTTGTTGTTGTTTATTAATCTAAGGTTGTTGTATCGTTTTGTTAAGAGAATTTATTATGAAGTTTTGGAGATTTGTTTTACAATTTGATGTTTTGATATAATATATATTCAGCTGAATAAATTATAGTATAAGAAATCAATGGTTTATGATTTATATGGATAGGGACCAAGGAAAATTTATTGAAAGGCGAGTCAAGTAGAGAAAGTTTTAACAGTACCAGACCCGACTCGTCATTCTGTGCCGGTGACACTGCATGTAGAGGCACAGATTAGTTAATAGTTACTACGTAAGTAGAGGACAGCACACGAGAGATTTCCCAACACGCACCCTTTCTTACGTAAATAGAACTAACTTACGACTTCATCCTAGACCTAGACAAGAAGACAAGTACCCAGTCTACCTACAGTACCTACCTACCCTTAGAGCATTAAACCAAATACCTACCTAATTTGGGCTATAAATCTTTGAAATCTGTCGTAGAATTGAGTAGAATAGAGCTACTTTATTGCAATCAAATTGTCTATGGACTTGAATGTGATGGGAATGGAAATTATTGACGTGTTAGAAAGAGATAAAAGTAAATCATGGCCGACCACCTTATCAACGTAAATCTTGTATACTGTGTGACCATATACATATATAAATAAATAAATAAATAAATAAAAGATCCTGCGATTTTTGAAAGATTCGGAACTTAGTCATAAATTATTAGGAACAAATGTTTTTTTTAAACAATTTTACTAAATAACTTGACCTGCATACCGACCGTACTATTTACTTAATTGTAAACTAGTGACCATTTTTGTTTTTTTTCCCAAATTATTGCGAATATCATGAAAATTATTGAATAAATAAATTTTCCTTTTGTTGCTTATATAAGTCAAGCGAGTTATTATTTTGTTTGCGATTATATAAAATATAAGAGTTATTTTGGAAGCAAAAGGTTATCATATAAAAATGAAATAACTAAGGCTGTTTCTTGAATTTTGACGAACAGCTAACGTGATCATCAATTTAAAACTGGTCACACTGCTTGTCTATGGCAGTCATTGAACCGTCAACGCTGGCTGAGCGAACGAACGACAGCGACTTTTACAGGCCCCGCCTTTAGCTCGTGTAATTTATTATTTTAGTTGATTTTCGCGATGATACTGTTATAAATAAGAATTTAGGTAATTATTTGGTTAAGTGATATGAGCAGAAGTATTTGCTGTTTTATAGTTATTACAATTGTGCGAGGGAAACGTAATTATTGATTTGCCTTCCACTTGGACAAAAGTGAAATAGTGCGGTTTTTTAGTGTTATGTCTCGGAATGTTATATAGGTTTAGGGGTTTTTGGAAATATTAACCTTGCGGGCCGTTAAGTTTATGCATAAGGCACGGAAGGGCTTTAAATAACAGTGTACTTGATGTTACTATTTTTAGTGGGTGTTGTCATTGTGGCGAAGCTTTATTCGGATTAGGTCATCGAGTGCCTGGACATGTGTGCCGGAGAAATGTGTTTTGCTGTATCTAAACTGGCTTGTTTGGTTTCTTGTTAGATCTACGAAGCCGAAGACTGTTGGAACCATGGGTACAGTTGAAATATTATGTTACGTCGCGTTAATTTCGCAAGCGGCGGCACTATGTAAGTAAACCTGCATATTAAGTCAGATTTTTGACTGATACTATTTGTTACTTTTTAATTTATTAAGTAGGTATATTTATGTGCTTCATTCGATCTGTTAAAGTGACTTCCAAGCATTGTCTACACATTTATATATTGTTGTTTTCTTGGGTTGAGTAAGAGAATTAAGTAAATTATTTAAATACAAACATTTTGACCCTTTACCTATGAAAAATGACTTTGACTTTGACTTTATAAAACTGAAATTCAGTAAGTTATTTATTAATCTTATTCAATTCTTGTCGGGACATTTTTTTAAAAAAAATATACTGTTACCAATTTTTTGGGTTAATCATAGGTACATCAAAACCCACTGTCTCTGTCATAGAAAGCAAATATAATGATTATTAGAGTCAGAAATAATATCTTATATGATGACTAGTACTTAATTCTTGAATCTAGATGCATAATTGACAATATTACTTTGTCCTTGGTTATTGTATAGATTTTGATGTCATGCAATAAACTAACACAGTAGGTCGAGTTATAATTTAACTATGGGCAATATGCAGTTACAATTTTGTCTTGGTCTAATTCATCTAATATGGTAACAAGTACAATATCCAAAATAAAACTTTTATTTTTAAATAAGTAAAAGTTGTTTATTTCTACATACAAGCATATAAGTCATATTAATCATAATATAGTTGATGCTAATTAATTTAAACTTGAAAGTTTATTTAATTAAATTAATTTATGTTTACAATTGAAATAGTTACCTGCTTATACCAATTGTATGACAACTAATGGTAACAACTTTTACAGTAACATCTCCACCTAAGATGGTCAAGCAACCAACACAGGAAGAGCTACTGTTCCAAGTGGCACAGCCGGGTGAAGTGGACAAACCGTTCATCATTGAATGCGAGGCTGAGGGAGAGCCAGCACCCAAGTATGTATTATGTACTTGTTCTTATGAAGCTGTGTAAACATTCTTTAACCCACTTAGACTGACAGGGTGTTATAACACCTCTAAAAACAGTATATAGATGTACCCTAATTATGATACTTTTAAAGTTTCATTTACACACAAACGCCTGGTCGGTCTAAATGGGTAATAAATAATTACTATTCAACTGCAACCTGATGCTATATCAAACAATTAAAGCAAATGGTAAAACAAAAAAGGAAATATACCTAGTAAAGCAGATGTCATTTAATATGTAGAAAGCATAATTTTTGATGGACCTGATATGTTTATTGAGCATTCTTATAGATAATTGGAAGATTTTTTTTAATAATGCTTTGGCATGTAAACACATAGAAAGTAAGGCCTTGTTTTTAAAATTTCAATATAGGTACCTTTAATTTTATCATGCTGGATTTGAAGTTGCAAGACACTTATTTACTGTGTTGTGTGTGTTGTTCATGTTTTGACTTCATGAATCACAAGCCCTGATTCCTGTACTATATTTCATATACTTCCAAATTTTAAGCCAGAAAGGCCTCTTGCTGTTGCAAAGCAGTGGAATTGTCCACTGACTTTATGCTGTCTGTTAGAAATTCCAGAAGAGATGAATTTTTCTTTAAGCATAGTGCATAGTCCAGTAGTCTATGATACTATCAGGCCATGCAACTATCTCCATATAAAAAAATACGAAAATCCATTACCATGGTCAATGATGATGTCAGTATTTTGAAACCTCTCATTACGTCAGGTAATTTTGTTTTAACCTTGCAGAACTTTTCAAAAGATTCTCATATGCCTGTGTATATTTAAAATTATCGTCACCTAATATTAATATTGAATTAAAAAGTTTGTTTGAAAAAAGACAATCTGATGAAAAAAATCCACAGACGGGATTCGAACCCGCACCTTGTGACATGCCAAGTCAGGTGCACTATCATTTATGCTATCATGGCCCAATCCAACTCGCCAAAATTAATCAACACTATCTACTCTTACTTTGTAAGCCAAAGGAGCCCTGCCCTATTAATTTTTTCAACACTTTGTCTTTTTTTAAATTGTAATTCGTTCACAACAAAATTTGTGTAAAATTATATATGACCATAACCAAAATAATCATCATCATAATCAATCTTTTCTATATGTTGTTATTTTCTTCCTCTATCTTCTTCTCGGGTTCCCTTAAACCAAAGGTTGTCTAGAAGAGGTTGCTTGTAGTGATAACTATCGATATCGTTAAACGAATTGTCATAAGAGACCCGAGAGTACATTACATTAGATTACCTATATCCCGGGTAAACATCTCATTCTTCCTGAAATTCACCACAGGCCGACTATTACACTTGAAAAGCCGCGTACGTAAGCTAGTTTAGGCTATTTTTATTTAACTAGTAAAAAGTAGTACTTTTTTTCAGTACTCTAAAAATATGTAGAAATCATAGTATTACATTATAGTAAACATCTGAAAACACTACTGTTATTTTTATCCTTCCAAATCCTGAGAGCACAAAATTGCTTTGACGCAAACATTTTGGCGTGGGCGCAAAAGGTGAATATGGTGTCAATGATAAAATGAGATCAGATTGTGAATGCTGAGAAATAGGTATTAGTACTAGTCATATCTTTATTTTATGTTTATCATTATCATCAGCCTATTGTTTGAAATGAAGTTTACATGACGGCAACAAAACACGGATTATCTATTTTAAGCTTCATCATCATATTATATTACTATTGTCTCTCCAAGTGGCTACGGGGCACGATCCGCGGCTACTCTCATCCAACTCTTGCCAGCCGCCTTGCCAATTTCGGCGTTGTTTTCCGTAAAATATGCGCAATTATTTACCATCTTTGGTCTAAAATATTAATTGTTGATTACATGAAACAGTCCTTTTTTAGGTACAGCATTTTTTTTTGTCATCTTAAAGGCGCATAACAGATGTTTGCTGTTAGTGCTTAATGGTTAATAAGATATATTAGCCATGAAGCACTAAAGACAGAATTATGTATTAGAATTGTGTAATTAATAGTAATCATATGAAATTAACTATTGACTAAACTTTATATTAATCAGACACGTTTTTCTAAGTAGCTCATGGGACATGGCGATACGCTAAAAATAATATAGATTTTATAACTAGACTCGCATTCTATATTTATTTAAATTGTGGTCGTAAATCCACCTTATTTCATAAAATATACCTAATAATATAATGTTGAGTCTCCGTAATGTAGGTAACACATAATACATAACTCCCTTTTCCATTTGAGCTTAAGCTCAGGCCAGATCTCACACTCCGGGCGCGCTATGTGCTCAAAAAGGGTACAAAGTTTTTCCTTCATGTATTACTTGTAATATGAATATTTTAATTGAATAAGTAAATACTGTTATAATCAAATCATTTCATTCAATGAAACAGTTCGAGTTTTCACTTTAAAACTTACTCGTTGACCGGCGCACCTTATGAATAACGTTATAATATAAAGGCCGTCGACTTTTTGCATCGAGCATTGAAATCGAAATGGACGATGATTGCACCGTCTATTTATAGTGACCGCATAGTGCTCAATATCACGTAATAAGTAAACAAAGAAAGCGTCCGCCGCCGATGCTATATTAAAAAACTTGATGACATTTCAGGGATATTGATGAGAGTAATTCTCAAACTAATTACAAGTGCTCACACTCGTACGTAAATAAAAATAATATATTTTATAATTTTCCCATAGTAAGATTTAAAAAGTCAAAACATAACATCATCATGTGAGGTTAAATAAAATAAATTTGAGTATTATGAATTTAAAAAAAACATTTTCTTCTGCAAAATTTTGTACAGACGCCTGCACATCGACCTATCCAAAACTGTCAAATTTTTTCAATACATTTTCAACCATATTATTAAGGCATAAACTTCAAAGTCTTTTGCAGTTGATGAGCAGCCGTGTGTACAAGAAGTTTGTAAAAGATATCCCTATGAGCTGTGTGCTCATGTGTGTAAGCCTGTGTAACAGAGGGCCGTTTATAGGCTGATGATAATGTATGTAATTAAAAGGTAAAGAAAATGTATTTAGATACATTTTGATTTTTCAGATAATTACTTAAAGTCAATGGAAGTCTACTGCAAGACTGCAAGCACAGTCACGAACATGACCGCTTCCTAAAATATAATGATGCCCCGTCATAATATTGTTATTCATGTCATGAATTAAACTATTGGCTATGACTCAATGAAGTCATCTCGAGACCTCCATCATCCGAACATAAATATTTTACTACTAATTTTATTGACTCAACAACACGTTTATTCATTGATGCAAGGTTATTTTGGTGTAAATGCTGATTATGTCTTAAAACATTATTGTAAATATAGGTAAATGTTCCTAGAAAATATTGGTTCTTGGTTTCAATTATTGAATCATGTATGACCATTTATGAGGATGATTGAACATAATAATACAAAATCACTCATCCTGACTTATAGTCCGGGAGGTAGCGTTGCATCTTAGCTAGTGTTTTTACGCCGCCGGTCGATTGCCATCTTTTTCAACAGATCTATTACTAATAAGTGAACCAAGCGTCAGCTTGCGCACCCGCGGTGTGTGTGGGAGGTTCCGAAAGTGGTAAAAAAATAAAGTAATAGTACGCCGGCTGAAACTTTTTTCATAAATTGTTGAAATCATACTGAGCTGAAAAAAAATCGTCAGCTGCATCGTGGAGGGGAACTATGCGTCAGCTGCTCACATGAACTTGTAAAAAAATACGTAAAATAAAGTTATAGTACGCGCGATGAAGTTTAACTAAACGATTGTTTAAATTATTAAAAGTACGAAAACAACAATCAGCTGCGTGTGTAGCGGTGGAAAGGCCGTCAGCTGACGCAGTAAAGACAAAAAAATTCAAATATAATTAAACCAATGTTAGTTCATTAGATTTAAATTTTATAACAGCTTAAACCGTTTTATGATTATCAGCTAAAATAATGATCGCTGTGGCCTAAAATCTATTATTTTAAATATAATTTATATAATTATAACCTTAAAAACAAACACTTACTTACCCGTCTTTAATAATTCTATTTATTTTTTTATGATTGTTTTACTGGCGCGTTAAAATATTGCCAATAACCAACCACACATTAACAATCAAATTTGATTTGCACTTTGTTTTAACAATTAACACCATCAGATTTCTAAGATTTAACTTGTACTTTTGATTTTACTTTGAAATATAAACATATGCGTCACCATTTTATTCTTGTACGAAATGTTTCTCGTTTATTTTCATAGTTTTTTAATTCACTTCAAACTCTTATTAAAAACTTTTATCATTATAAAATATTATTTGGAGTGTAGTTGCTTTTCCTTACACCAATTAACAGCAATTAACCAGCTAATAAACAGCTTCTGCTCTCTTCTACAGCATTAGCTGTATATTAATACAGCTATACAAACGCCAAAAGTTTTATAATGTGGGCCCTTTTTTAACTTATAAGGTCTGTATATCCGGATATACAGCCTTTTTACAGCCGCAATATGCCGCTGTAAAAATAAGTTCAAATACAGCTTTTATACAGCTTGTGATGCTACTTGGGATAAGATCAACTATCGATGTTAATATCAGCTGGCTTACTATGACTTTTGTATTTGCAACGCTACCTCCCGGACTATTCCTACGTAATATGTAAATGCAGTCAAAGGGTATTCATTTGTTTGCTTGTCACTCTATCACGTCTCATCTCAGCAACAAATCGACGTGATTTTAAAGACATTTGGAGGATCGGAGAGTGCTGTAATAATGTACTTTTTATGACTGAAAAATAATTATTTTGCCTGTAATTTACAACAGCGTGTGCTAGTTATTACCTTTCATAGAATTGATTAATCGTTTGTATGATGAAACCGTTAACTTACAATAACATTTTAAGTCGATATTGTTGTGTAATTTATCTTGGCCTTTGTTTATATTACAGTTGCTGCTAGATTAGTTATAAAATGTTTTTTCATTCCCAAAACAGATACAAATGGATCAAAAACGGTAAACCATTCGAGTATACGAGTTACGACAATCGCATATCGCAGCAGCCCGGCCGAGGTACGTTGGTGGTGAGCCAGCCCCGCGACGAGGACCTGGGGCAGTACCAGTGCTTCGCCGAGAACGAGTGGGGTACCGCCACCTCCAACTCAGTATTTGTCCGGAAAGCTGAACTCAATTCCTTCAAAGAAACCGATGGGCCGCAGCAAACTATAACGGCCGACGAAGGAAAACCTTTCAAACTCACATGCGAACCTCCGGACGGCCACCCCAGCCCAAAGGTTTACTGGATGTTGCAAGGAGATCAAGGCCAGCTGAAGACCATTAACAACTCCCGTATGACGCTCGACCCAGAAGGCAACCTTTGGTTCTCGAACGTGACTCGGTATGACGCGAGCGAAGACTACGCTTACACTTGCGCGGCGAAATCGATCTTCAGGAACGAGTACAAATTGGGAAACAAAGTGTATTTGCAAGTGAAGCCAACGGGCATATCCCCGGCGCTGAACAAACACGAGCCGGTGCGCCAGTACACCACCAGGAGGGTGGAGAAGGGCCTGAAGGGGAAGCGAGTGGAGCTCTATTGTATTTACGGCGGAACGTGAGTATTTCCCGTCAGATCAGGTTTACTAAATCGATAGCGCTTAACGCGGTTTATAAAAGCTCTGTCATGCCGGAATCACTTTCCGTCTAGATGTCGGAGCGATTTAGAAAATGGTGTATGGATTTTCTTAGTCGGCAAATGCAGTAACTTCTATCTTTTCTAATTTCGTAACTCGTTGTTTTAAAAATGTATAAAGATTAAAATTGGATCGTCTCGTTCGTAGGCCGCTTCCTCAAATAGTTTGGAAGAAGAATGGCAGGACGATTCTGTCGTCGCAAGGGGTCACACAGGACAACTACGGCAAGACGCTGGTGATTAAGTACCCGGGCTACGAAGACCAGGGCACCTACACCTGCGAGGTCAGCAACGGCGTCGGCACCGCGCAGACCTACTCCATACAACTCAATATTGAAGGTAAGCTGGACATTTTAATAATCATGATGATGTCGAAAATCTCACAAAAATCTAAAGGTGTACGTTTAGCTGATTATTAATTTCTCAGATATAATCTGGATATGATACTGAAAAATCGGTTTGACCGGTAAAATTTTATAATATACTTACCAAGAATTATTTTTAAGTCGTAACCTAGTTTATGTTTAATCTTAACATTGCACTGAACGTGTTAATTTTCATAACTAAATGTTTGGAGATTTATTATATATAAATAATTCATCGCACGCTATTTGTATAGGTTTTACATCGCAGCATTCACCGCCGTACATGTACATGGCTCTATCGTAGCCACCGGTTAGCCTCACATCGCGAACCGTAGAAACGTGACTTTATTCCACTACTCCAGATACAACTATAATCATGACGTCAACAAAGTCGTCTCACGCAGTGCAAACGAAATAACGCCTCGCACTATAGCTACGTTCACTAGCATTCCTGGTAAATCATCATCATCATCATCATCGGCCTATCTTAGTCCACTGCTGGAATAATAATAATCATAAATATATCAAAAACCAATTATAAAAAACTTCGAACGTTAATAACCGAGATTTCAATACATACCAAGCTCAAGCCACATCAAAAACAAAATCACTGAACAACTAGAAAGTTTTCTATACAGATGTTGACATAAACATACACAAATCATAATCGTAGCCGTCGCGAATTATACATCAATAATGATAATTGTTATCTCTTATGGAAACATTTATTAATATTGCGAGAGAAAGTGCCGGGTCACCCCAAAGGGGCATAACGATAAATTAATTCGGGTATCTCCCCACATATGGCTATGGAATGAGGGGGTCGATTGAGAAATTTCCTCGCACCCTATCATTCTGCCGTTCTCATTAAAAGCTCTCTTTGTTGATTTATGCTGCACATTACACTTTGAAATTCTGCATCGGAAGGGTTTGAAAAGAAGCGGTGGAAAGATAAATTGCTCACGACCATAATGAATGTAGGACACAGATCCCTCTTTCCTTTCACATATTCTTTACGGTTGCGGATAAGCGACGCTCCGTGTCTATGCCGGCTTGAGCGGACTCAACAAAAACGTTTAGTGTTTAAAACTAGTACAAATAGTGTTGCAGTATTATAAATATTGTCCCAACTGTAGAGCTTTTGAGATTAAAATCCTGAAAAGATACATATAATTTTTAGTTTTTGTTCAAGTCTGTCTGTCTGACAGGTAGATAAAAACCACTTTAGTATAACTGTGAAGCTGGCTGCCGCCTACATTAGCATTTGTAGCGCGTCAGTCATAACAATGCGCGGTACATCGTACCGAATAAAGGGTCCCTTATAGGGGCCGTGGGCAGCCGTAGCCGCTTTAGGCGCCTACTTCCTTGCCTCGGTACTAATTGGTAGAATATTAAATTATTGCCTGCGTCCGCGCCCGCGACGACGACGCTCAGGATCTCGTTTGCTATGGCAATAGTTATCTTATAGAATACCGTTATGCTCTAAAGTAATTCATGTTAGTGCGCTATACTCATTCATAACTATGGTGGTACGTTTTTTTTTGCTACAAACCGGTTGCAAAACTTTATATCAATTTGACAATGAATATCATTTCAAAGGAATAAAAATGGTTTAAATGTATTTTACTGACGGAAATAACTTGCAAATATCTTAACTGAGATTGAGTAGGTTATTTAGATGCGGAACATTGCTATATACTGCTTACAATTTTGCATAATAAAACCATTTTATGTCGCTATTTTATTCAAAACTCATAAAATTCCAAAGTATTTTTCGAACCATTTCTATGCACCCTCCCATTACTTACACGTTTCCGCATTTTCCTCACTACACCTTCAGGAGGAATCCGTGAATCGATTGGTGAGGTATAAAGGCCGGTATACACCCTATGTCTGCGGTCGCCGGCAATGACCGATCTTATTGCCAGGAATTTTTGTCACGCCCGCCCCGGCCACTACGGCGCGCCTGGAATGCCCATTGAGGTCGCCTCCCCACACTTAGATTGGGGGTGCAATTGGATGCTTTGTGTCATTTCCCCAAAGCACTCTTTTAATTCAAAACATTGCATAAACAACGTTAAGGAAAGTAGCCTGCATTGTCTTCGACAGACAATAGAGTTGGTGTTTTAAAGAAAACATTTTTTTTATAGCGGCGAAACACCACAAAAGCGTTTCGAATCTTATTTTTTTGTGGTCAAATCCACGAGATATACCTTAACATTTATTAAAATTGCAGCGTTCAAAGGCGAGGATTATTAAAAAGTTCACCGTTCGCCGTCTGGATGAAGGAAAATAAAAAATTAAAAACTTTCCTATTGTACGGTTTTTCAACAGCCTCTCCTTTTTAAGAATCGCCATTGTACAGTTGCAACATAATGGGGGCCACTATTACTGAGCAGTGTGCACTTGGCTTTACAATGCTTGTGGTTTTGTCTTTGTTCCGATAGTTTGTAGTTGGCTGAATCGACAATTGATTGATTTTAGAGTTTTTTAAACTCTACACAAAGAGCTGCTGAGAAAAATATTAACGACATCTATCTTTAGTACAATTAATTTCTTAGAATTTTTCCAGAGAGTATGGGTATTCAAAGTGATAACTGAACAACATTACTTTACAGACTAAAACCTGGACCTCAAGTGAAATACATACATACATGATAATAAACTATTAAAATAAGAAAAAAAACTAGTAAATCGTAATCAGCAAATAAAATTGAATGAACGTAGACTCTTTTATATCTTTAGATTATTTAAAAAGCTAACTATGTATTTTATAGATAAAAAAAATCAAACTATGCAGACCTATTTCAATATTTCACATAACCCATTGCGTTGTAGTAACCAGAAACAGTGAGGGTAGTAAACTCCATCATCGGGAAAAATATTGCTTCCTGTGCGGTCGTCGAACCCGTGACCTTCGTTTCAGATTGACATTGTCACCAGAATAACTGGATCCGCCGAAGTTAGGCAACATTGGCATCCACTCCATCTGTCTAGTTTTTATTTGATTGGTTCTCGTTATGTGAGGAAGTAAAGTGAAATGACTGTGTTTGTGTAGTCTATCGATTACCAAGCAATCTAGTGCGAGCTTGCGATGAACTAATAACTAGTTCGAGCTGCGTTCGATATATTTATTTGTTAGAGTGCCGCTCAAATATTCAACCTGGCCTGATTACTTTTCAAAGTTAATTTAAAGTCTAACGCTGGATTGACATACGTAGATACAGGATTTCCAAAGCGTCGTGGTAAATAAGACTAGCGCCAGCTGTCAACATCATCATAATCATTATCAGCCCATACGCACCTACCTATCTACCCACAGCTGGGTATAGGCCTCCTACATGTTACTCCATTCCTTCTGTTTTGAGTGGATGCGTTCATCAACTGTTGAGTTGAGTTGAGGTTATGGACTTTGACGATAATAAAGAAAAAGAGAATGGGAATGATTGTCGCGACAACTGTGTCCAGATAAATGCTTTCGCGCGCTTTTTATTAACTCATATTACGTATATAGTCTTACGTTAGTCCATCAATAACAAAATTGCCAAAAAGTACGATTGCTAAAAACTTAAGTGTTGTCATTCAGCCCTTTATCGCCGACGTGAAAACATAGGAAATTCATTAAATATGAGCGGGTCACGCTTGATGGCCCATGACGTAATTTTGCACTTGTCACGCACGCCAGCCACTCCGGTAACCTAGTTCTCACATTAATTGAGACATTCCTATCGGTCACTCGTATAGGGATTCGAAGCGAAATATTCTTGATTAGCTTCCGCCCGCGTGAAATTCGATCTTATTGCAATCCCCGGGTACATTGTAATTGACAGGGATAAAAAGTAGACTACAAAACTAGAGCTATCCAATTTTTCTTGTGCAAAAATTAATGTCAAAATCTCTTATGAAATTACTCTTATAACTTACTATCGTTACAAACGACGGAAGACGTTTTACTTAGAAGAACCAGCAAGTGACTCAATAAAGGCGATATTTCTTACCCTTTCTTTAATATCGTCAGATTAAAAAATTATCGTAGAACGATTATTATTTACCGACACACTTAAAAACAAAGATATCGATCATCAATACGTTTCGTTGTGAAACGAGGACAATGAAACACAAGATGAAGTAGCTTTCATTTAGTAGATACTCATTTATTGTACACATCAGAAGTGTCAAATTAACATTTATTCTATTTCCTTAGTGGCGTTCATAATTTATGATGCTTTTGTAAAGACAAAAGTAAAGCTGTAAAAGACTAACACCGGAAACATCAAAGCAAAGATAAAAGTTGTGTAATATAGTGGAGTGCCCGCGGCGGCGGTGTAGCTCAAGCATTCTCAAACGCAGCCCGGCCGGCACAAACATCTCTTGAATAATATAAATGTCTACCAGGATATGGCAAGCGAAAAAACTCTACGAATAAAAATTCTAAATTCAAAATCATTTATTCAGTTTAGGCTACAAATAGCTCTTATGAACGTCATTATGTCATCGGTTCGTAAGTCTACTCTGGACGGAGACCTTATATTGAGAAGAACTGGCAAGAAACTCAAGTGTCAAGCTCTTTTCTCCCTTACGGCGTCAAAAATATTGGAAAATGCCCTATCATAAAAGGACACTTTCCATCACAAATAAACACACAAAAGATAAAGGACAATAACAACACAAAAAAACAATAAAATAAAAAAATATCTAAATATCAGTTTTATTTCAAGTAAACTCCTACTTCACCATGTCAAATTGTCAACCCAACTTTACTATTCAAATCTACTATTAGGTACTCGTTTCAGTCGACATACGTTTTCTTTTAAGGAATTTTCACCAAAAGGAAGAATGCTTTGATCTTCCTAGCTTGAAGAGTGAGTCACGTTGACAATTTTTGTTTTTTAAGAAAAGAATATAATATTAAAAGTAGAGTCAAAGACGTTTTTCTTGTGAAATCGCTGTAAGGAGGCGCCTAATCCAACCTAATTGGAGCCTAGACTGCGTTGTCGGGTTTCCGCGGATAGGCGATATGTTTAAGTATGACTCGCCGGGAAATGCTGCTCGGGTCACTAACCGCGCTTCATCTCTACATCATACAGTTATATAATCTACATTTTCAATTAACTTTAAGAACAGATTCTATTTTGACTAAGTATGTTATTTGAATTCAGAACTTTGGTTTAACCATTTAAAGCACAGATTAAGTAAAACTTACTACGTAAGTTTGTAATGTTTAAATAACACTACTTAAAGTTGTTAGTTACAATAAACCACCAGGAACCAGCTTACAGAGGCGGTATTTCTGGACCGTTACGACTTAGGGACCTTCAAGAAACGAGCTTAATCTTTCCTCAAAGGCTGGCAATGGCAACGCGTTTGTAATTAGTAATAACTTTCCATCAGGTGACCCGCTAGCTCGTTAGTCATCTGTTACATATAAAAAAAATCTTAATCCACCATTTGTCCGCAGCGGCACCGTTCTTCACCGAGGAACCGGAGTTCCAGAACAAGGCTGAAGGCGAGACCGCGGAGATTCGGTGCCAGGCGGGCGGCACCCCCGTGCCCCAGATCTCCTGGGTGCACAACGGCCGGCCCATCGAGCAGGCCGAGCCCAACGCGCGCCGCCAGGTCACCGCCGACTCCATCATCATCACCGACCTGAATAAAAAGGACACCGGCAACTATGGTTGTAACGCCACAAACTCCATCGGTTACGTGTACAAGGATGTCTACATCAACGTGCAATGTAAGTGATTTTAATATTTACTTTTTGTGGATATGTTTGTGTGTCTTAAAAGGACATATTAGTCAATTCAAATCGTTTTTCTTGTTGACCGCAATGTAAGTGATTTGTATTTGTGACCAAAAAGGCCATTTATTTATTTATTTATTTAATGGATCACCAACATAAGATACAGCATTATAATTTAATATTTATATTAGGGTTGTTTACTAACTGTTCTTAAATTTATAGGTAATCACAGCATGCACAAAAATTAACATATTATAAAAATTTACACTTTACAAAAAATTATAATCGAAGTAACATTCCAAAACTTAACATAAACATTTTTAAATCATTTCACAAATCATTTAACTTTTCCAATTTACCACTCAACTACATTAAAGTACTACTGAGGCATGTCATTATTATTAAGTATTTTGAGAAACCCGGGAAGACTTTGAAAATGGATATCGAGCTCCGGAAGCCCTTTGGATAAAACGTTGTACAGACGACATAAACGTCTCACCGGCGAGCTGCGACCCATTCTGGTTCTGCAGAATTTATTATACTACTGCCATATTGGACTACTTCAATTAATTTATATATTATGACGCAAATTACTCTTGTGGCGCAAAATGTGGCAATATCAATAGAAAAATCGAATTGAATACGATTTAAATTGATGTCTGATTTATATTTAAAAAAAGTTTTACTATTCAATTCGTTATTCAAATTATTATAGCTCAAAATTTGTCTAGTCAAATAATTTGTCTTTTTAGAGACCCTTACTATCTATTAGATAACTAGTAACAATATCATATAATTATATATTTCTATCGATGAACGCAACACGTAATTTATGGTAATTTTTTAAACCATTAAAAAGTTAACAAGAGATACATCATAATCCTGTCTCGAGACAGTTTAATCTGTCTGTTCCGTGCAACGTTTAGGACGTCCCCCTACAACGATTTACATTCTCGAGATTACGCGATGCTCCGCCGTTTACTGACAATGCGACACGTCTATCAAGAACTCCCGGGAAGAGAAAAATGCACCGGCTGCATTTAAAAATAGCCCTCCAGCATATAGTGCGAAGTGTGTAAATCAAATGGAATTGCATGCGTTGTGAGGATTAAATAGCTCGGTGTCGCTCCGTAGTGAAATGTGGACACGCACGCATGGCGCGTGGCGCCACAAAATAAGGAGAGTGTAGAAAGTAAGCTTCATTCATATACACGCAAAGGCGGAGGGCCTTTCACGGACACGGAATCATTAATGGATAATACCATACCATAATAAGGAATGGCGTAATGGGTGGTATTACGCCACAGAATCTCACAGAATATCGGCGTGAAACAATGGCACTCGTTGCTATTGTGTTTCGTCCGGTGAGTGAAAGTACCGGAGGCCCATATCTCACTCCTCCCGCCTCCCAATTCCTACTTCCTCCTCAAGGCCGGTAACGCATCTGCGATTTCTTTGGTTTTGCGGGTGTCCATGGGCGGCGGTGATTACCGGTCACCTGATGGAAAGCCATCAGGTGACCCGCCTGCTCGTTTACCTCCTTTTAATATTTATAAAAAAAAATCACGGAACAGTCCGAGCGCAGCTGTGGCGAGATTCTGTCTCCGTGAGAGGTTGTCTATGTGTGCGGTGCTCGAGCGCGATATGTATGAAGCTTGCCTTCTGCAGTCTCCTTATTTTGTAGCGGCGCTAAAACGACCCAATTGGCACGCATTTTTATGTCCGATGTTCAACTTCGTCCCGTTGCGAAAGATACAGTTGGATGTTTTTGTTGGTTTTTGACTCATAAGTTCTGTTGATCTTATTGTGTTTTACGGTGACTCGATCTTGTGATCATCTTTCATTATAGGCCCTGATGATTCATTTTCAAACGTGATGATTAGTTGCATCAAAACAGAGAGCTTACGTTAACATAGTTGCTTTATACTGTTACAGTTTAGTTATTTAAAAATATATATAGTTCAATTAGTGACCCCTCGCGACTTCGTGTGCGTAAACACCCTAATCCCGTGATAACGAGAAAATTCTGTCTTATGTCTTCGTACGTATAGTTTGTTAAAGAGTATTTCAACAAAATGTCAGCGTTTTAGGTCCAGCGGTTTTGACTGTGTGATAATGATCATTCTTTGGTCAATCAGGAAGTCCTGATTGACCAAAGAATGGTCTTAGAATAATCCTTTTATGGTATTATCGTCTCGGCCACTGCTGGACCTAGGTGACCCCTAAGGATCTCCACAACGACCGGTTTTTTAATAAATTCTAATTCCAAATATTATGATGAAAGGTGGAGCAATAAGTTTTATGTAGCTAGAAAAACTCTACACGTTAAGATTGTTATTACTATCAAGCAACAAACACTAAACTTTTCAAATGCTGGCAATGTTCTTTTTCACCCCCGTTAGATAATGCCGATAAAGCTCACATCCGTAATGGAAGACAATGTTTATTCATGTTGTCAGTTTTAATATTCGATTTTATATTCGAAATAAAGTGAGTGGACCGCCATAAACGTCAGTTATAATTGATCGCCAGCAATGGGGCGGACGTACACATTGTGGCTAGTCTGGCTGATAGAGGTTTTGTGCTTGTAATTTAAGTCGGGAGCTTTATTGGCCTTGGGCCAATTCTCAACATTCTTACTCCTAGGCAGCAATTGTTTTCTTTATTCAAAATTCAAATGAATTCACTCCATATATCGAATTAAGAGCTTAGATCTATAGATACATATACCTAGATTCTTAAAATGTGTCTATACATTTTAAGTGACAAGTTAATAAATTCAGATAGCCTTTTTTTAAATTTGCCATAAAAACAGTATAGTCTTTTGTTTATTTTGAGTGGTTCAAAATCGTTTTACAATATAGCAGTTTCACACTATGTTATTTTTCTTAGCCATAGAGATTGTTAGAATTCCCAACCAATAAACTTTGATAATAATAAAATGATATTAATTTCAACGCGAACCGTGTAATCCTTTTAACCTTTTCAATAAACAAGCTCTTTATAACCGGGCTTAACAAATTTTATCCGGCTCACAGCCACGCGTCCAAAGAGTTTAATGTGAAGCTCAAATTGACTCGGCGAAGGATTTATAGCGAAACTTACCGTTATTGTGAACACTACCAAAGTCCAGATGCACCCCACAGCGCTTACACGCTTTGTGCTGCGTCGCGTGTTTGAACAGACCGCGTACCTGATCCATCCAGCCTTCACCCCTCGCAAGGAGCGGCTGCGGTTGCGTAGGGCGCCTCCTAGGGCTGCCTCCATTCCATGTTTACTCAATTTAATTAATTTATGCACGTCGCGCCCAGTTCTAAGCTAAGCTCCATTCAGCTGTGATTACTACTAATTTTTACTGAATTCAAAGTTGATTTTACGTTCTTTGCATTGCAGTTTTATTGTTTAACAATATTTTCAAAGGATCTTATTTGCAAATATGTAGTTTTGTCTTTGGAAGCGTCTTCTTTTCTATTATCGCAAAGTATTATTTATTTGCCGTTTTGTTTTTGGTTTCCTAATTTTATTCATGCATCTACATTTTGTATATTGCCAACCCTAGAAAAACCTTTTTCCGAATTATTTTTTTCCTAGTTCGATAACCCCCGTGAGTCATCTGGATAATCCCACGTCGGTGTTCCCTTACGCAGCGACGCTTGATTAGGCCGAATCTGAAAATACGCCACTCTACACCCCCATTGATCGCACCCAATCACGGCCCTACAATAACTGTCTTGCTCGAGCGGAATAACCCTATTTGATATGCTATTTTTGTTGGCTGGTATCTGCTGCTATAATCCTATTTATAACGAAGAACGCCAATTGGGGTTATTTATGTATTTCCTTTAATAATCTTTGCTTCACAATTTGTTGTACTGAAGTAATTATGTTATACTAGTATTCTTTAAGATTTAGATAATCAGATAAATGTATGTAGTACAATCTCAAGTTATGTATCTCGACTTTATTGAAAATTTCCTTTTGTGATGGATAGTAATTTAGCACTGGTAGAGTGTCGAGATAGTTGAGTGGCGGACATAGCCTTTGTGATGCTTTTGGTTCGTAGCTTTGAGTATTTTTTTATTAACCGATTACGTTTTGTTTGAAGTTATTAACATAATTATTTATAGGCAAGCGCCTACTACTCTCTACTCAACGCTTCTAAAAGCACGCTAAGCTGTTGTCCCGGTTGTTGTCGTAAGATTGCAGTCGTTTAAACCCACCATAAGCTTGATGGGTTTTGGCCTACTTTCCTTATGAGCTTTTGTCATACGGGAAGGTCTCATCTCAGATATGAAATATTTATAGAATGCAAGACTTCATAGGGGATGGTTAACCCTACTATGTCAAACGACAGTCAGGACGACCAATAATTACGGGAGAACCACTTAAGATTGCCCTTGAGCGTAGCCGGCGTATTGTCAATATTGTCATTGTCAACCGTTTAATACTCCGACCACGTGGTGATCGTTTGATCCGATTCAAAAGGAAACTGCCGGTCACCTAGCCTTTTTGGTGTCCGAATTTGTTCAGTCGCATATAAATGGTACGGCCTCATAAGCCAAATGACAATGACAAAAAAGTCAGAAATGCCGTATTTTTGCTAGGAATCTCTGCATACCGAGTCCGTCACAAAGGTCTATGGTTTAGTTCCCGCTAGAATTTTAATGTCCTATTCTAAACCGCACTAAATTGTAGGATGTTTGTGATTTATCGTGTCTTCTAAATCTTTGCGACGTTTATTCTCAACTTTCTTTGGAGCAAACGAAGCGCGAATGGGATCGATGTTTCTTTGTATTGGTCCCCACCCGATATTGCGACAGTTGTTTATCTTGCATGACATTCACAACCTTTACGAAGTCGGGCATCAACAACTTGTGTTAGACAATGCAATAAACATGATTCGTTGAATTTGCTTTTCGAGCATGTTAACTAAAACGACAGTTTGTATGGTCTTTGGTTCCTAACAAGGTGAGTTAAAATTTTGCCATACGTCATCGAATGGCAAATAACACTCGCACTAAGCACTGAGGTTGCCTTTCCAACACCGCCCTCTTTATTGTTTTCTAAAGTTTACGCGAACACTACACATTTAAATGAAACAACTTTTACGGATCTACTCGCGTTTATTTTACTTTACACATTATTTAATGTTTATCCTGACGTTTCGAATCCTTTGCAGGGTCTGTGGTCACAGGGAGACTGAGGTGTTGGTCATCTCATAATTAGTTAGTAGCTTGTATACCCTCATTTAAATTTAATCGGGAGCGTTCCGTTTTACGCAGAAAGAGCTTACAGTATCTTTTGGTCTGGCAGTATGGTGTTGGGGCTGGGATTTAGTATTTTGTATGATGGGGTCCCAGGCTGGTGGTAGACTAAACATTAAATAATGTGTAAAGTAAAATAAACGCGAGTAGATCCGTAATAGTTGTTTCATTTAACCTCCCTCTTTATTATAGAGTTATGTAAGGAGTATAATGCCCGATATTCGCTTGTTTGTCCTTGAGTGCAGGCGCATTGTCAACCGTTTAGTATTCCGGGCGTGCGGCCGCGCGGCGCCGTGATTTCCATCACCCACTAGCTCAGCTATTACATTGTTATTACCATGTTTAATGCAATTTTTATTACTGTTCCCATGTCATTTGTATTCAACGACGGAAAGCGCTTCCTGATCTTCATCCCACCTCATGGTAATTGATGATAACGCTTAAGACAGAAGTGCAAGTCATTCATAAAGTACTCTCAACCAATGAAAGCAAATCTGATTATACTTTTGCTATAACGACAGTCTTATATTTAATATGATGGTAGTTAGCCAAATGGACTAACAATAAACCCTTCCACCAATCAAACCGTAAATAGTATGTACCCCCGCAGGCAATCGAAACTGGGTCTCTAACCAGTAGTCTTACCACTAGACTACAGAGGCGGTTATATACCCATAGTGGCGGCAGAAGAGCTGTAACATTAATCTCAATTAATCCTTCAATGTACTAAGAATCAGCAATCAAGGCGGGGCAGCGGCCATTTCTTATATTGTCGTACGTCGTCTGTTTATGCGTAATAGACAACCACGAAACTTACGGAAAGAATTGCAGATGTAATAGGTTTTCATTCGATAAAACATTTAACTTGAAAGAAGAAAGATTTTACTGTTTTCCAAATTAGTTGTGCATAATTTATGATTTGTAGTTTTTATTGGTCACTGCCTTCCTTTTAGATTGAAATGTTTTGGACATGTGATTGATTATAGAAATTTAATTAGTTATACTTTTTAGACGCATTGGCATATACTATAACGATCCCCAAAGGTCCCGGGTTAAATTCGCAGGTCGGACAAAGTGTGTTTCTGATTTTTGGATGCGTAGCCCGGGCTGCCCGGGTTTGTAATCACCAACCCGCATTTGGCAAGCGTGGTAATTACGCCATTACCCATCAATTGTAGCGATGACTTGATTTCAATGATGGAGACTTTGCCCAGCAGTGGGACAGTTATAGGCTATTTACTGTTGTACTTTTTGACAGAGCAATAACAGTTAAAAAACAGTAGAGAATATTTAAATACGTTGTAGTTAGGGACGTGGTCTCGTAGACGAACTCTTATTGAGTACATCCTCATGAGCTCGTGGTGTGTTCTCGCACGCCCACCGCGTAATCCACACAAATATCTGGCGGATATGGTTGCTTGTGCTATCGTTCACACGCTTGCACATGACACTTCCACTAACTGTCAAATTCCTCCAATAGACTTTGAACTTCTTGTGTATGGCATATGGTTGAATATTTATTAAAGAGATTTAACAGTTTTGATTTTTTTTTATATTTACGGGTAAGCACAGTGCCTTGATCTCACCTGATGTTAAGTGATGATAAGGCCAATTGGTGGAAGCGCACTTCACCCGGGATCCTTAACTAGTGAGGCACTGGCTATCTTTATCTCTAGCTGCCGGGACACAACATTGATGTTATGGCGATATGTTTAGATAAGATGGTGGTAGCTAGCCAGGCGAACGAACAAGTCCTACCACCAACCAAACCGAGTACACAAACATGTACCCCCCGCTGGAAATCGAACCCGGGACCTTTGGGTCTAACTAAACCGGTGGTCTTAACCACTAGACCACAGAGGCGGTTAATAGGTTGATGTCGCGTTTGTTAGACTTCTTCTTTTCTTTCGTACAATCCTAGATGTTATGTCCATTAACTGTGATTGCGGCCCGCGCTTTTATTGGTTGCCCACAAGGTGTGTTACCTAATGAGTTTTTTTAGTGTACCCTTAAAACCCAGACGACTCATTGTAAAATATCAGTTGAAATAGGCAATAGCCTAGTAGTATAACGTAGGATTAGTTGAACTGCGACCATCGGAATTAGATCTAGGCAAATTAAAGAGCAAACATTTGGACATATCTCCGGATTTGACCTGAGATTTCAGGATTTTCAGGCTCCTGACAGGATTGCGGCCTGATTTTGGAAATCTCAGGATTTTTAGATTTTTCAATAAAACAGTACATTATTCAGAGTTTTTTAATGACTCGATCAAAATATTATATGAATTATGGCTTAATTCGAACTGACTGACGCCCGTGCGAGCCCGCGGCCGCTCGCGTGGCGGAGTGGCTCATGATTTCCACAGAACCCACAGGATATAGGTCTGTCCCTATGCATGTATGCTTAGATCTTTAAAACTTCGCAACGGATTTTGATGCGGTTTTTTTTAATAGATAGACTGATTCAAGAGGAAGGTTTATATGTATAAATACATGCATTTAGTATTGGACCCGTGCGAAGCCGGCGCCGGTCGCTAGTCTTTACTAATGAGTTGTTTTGTTGCATACCCTTTCACAAACAATTATTTCATATTGTTTTCTAATGTGAACGCGAATACTACACAATTTGAAAATTCCGAACGTTGTCGTTTGTAATGTGTAAAAGGATAACGAACAAAAGAAAACTTCTTATAATACGGTGCTGTCTAACTAATTTCAGCTTATCATCATCATCATCATCAGCCTATAAGCGTCCCACTGCTGGGCACAGGCCTCCCACATGATCAGTAGCAACATGCAAAAATTTATCATTGAATTTGAAGTCAAACAAAACAGGCCAACCATGACGTAACGTATACCAAACGAACTTTATTGCCATGATATTGGGTTAGGTTAAACGTCACGCCCTATGCTGTTTGTCCCCCGATCGTACTAGCCACAGTCATCGTAAAATACATTGAATGGAAGCTTACACTGTAACCATTCGCAGTGTGACGTAGCTGAAATACCGCTTAGCACTAAAATTGACGAGGCCACATCCTGTAATTACAGCGAAGTGTCACATCGCTCTCGCGGCGCCTATGAAAGTACCGCAAAGAGTTTTTTTTTTGCTGCAGAATTTATAGTCTAACATATTTTCTTGGTGGAACGATGTTAATGTGTATAATTAATCTTTGCCTGCCTGAAATTGGGACAACGACGTTGCTCTCCATAGTAAATGTTTCCTTCTCCTTAAAGATGGTCGATCGATGGTTTTTGCTGACAGTAGGAGATTTCGTTACTATTAAATAAAACTAGTGACTATCTCACTTATTTGGTAATAAAAATAAATAATTGTCTTCCTCTTTTGTGAAAGGCCCACTTAACCTGTGCTTCAGTTCAATATACATTTAGAAATATCGTCAACAGCTGAATTACTTTAAGTGCTTTATGAGGCTCGAAGTAACATAGTAATAAACTAAGCAGTTATCAAAGAAGTTTTTCAACCTCCTTCCTTACTCAAGCGTGTCTCGCCATTATCTTAGCTCCTGGCGTGGTTATATTAAACCTTTTTATATATTCCAGCCATCCCGCCGGAGATCAAAGAGGGTCCTGAGAACCTGACGAAGGTGGACGGCTCTGAGGCGGTGATGAAGTGCCGCGTGTTCGGCGCCCCCAAGCCCATCGTCAAGTGGATGCGCGACGAGGTGGACCTCACTGGAGGAAAGTGAGTATTATTGTTTAAGCTACGTACAACCTCGACCTTCAAAAGGCAAGAGAGCTTAAGCATTTTCTCGGCATGCACTCGTATGCTACTTCGTAGTTCGCATCATCACTGAAAAACTAAGAAAAGTTAAGACCTAATTTACTTACTCATCGGGTGAGATTGCGGTCAAATATTTGCCTATAACAAATTTAAAAAATCTTCATAGCCAGCGAAAAAGCTGTTTCCGCTAGATCCACTAGTGACGTATGTGCTTTTGTACTTGCTATCTAATGTGTTTACCTTTACGACAATCATACTATTCGCTATAAAATGTCTTGAACGATCAACAGTTCAGTTCATTAAATATATTCCTTTATAGTCCTCAGACTATAAAGGAATATAACTGATGTTAAGCGCGGTTTTCTTTCAGTTTATTCTAAGCATTATTAATCTTTCCTATACGTTTCTAATATTAGATCGAATGAGTAATTAATTCAGTGGAATTAGTTACGCACTATGCCTATACGTGCCCTTTATCCAGCGCAGCTATGTCTATTGACATTTGCAAATATCCCTTCTAACGTGAGGGATCTTAACACACGTGAGATATATTAAGTACTTTAATGTGATCTACTTTAGGTTAATTAAACATACTTGTTTATGATACCTTGAACGCTTTTTGCCTAATATGTCAGGCAACATAGAATCAATTAGCATTTTTTGGGAAGGCAGCCACCATGAGATTTTTTTATGTGGAAGAACGTAATGTTAATATATAGTAAGATATTTGTTTATTGGTTAATATACATATATTTAGGTACTATTGTTTTGCCATATTATGACGAACAAATATCGGTAGCATCTAAATAAGTTACCATTACAAAGTTGGCACAATTAATCTCAATAGACATAGTTGTAGGAATGTGCTGAATAAACTGTGAATTTCGGAACAACTATCAAATAGTGCCAATTTTGATTGTTTATATTTCGGTACCGCGTCATCAACATCATTGTAGGTTGACAAGCTCGAATCCTGTTCAAATGATTTCTTGATTTGACAAAGTGCTAATGTGTACAGCGACTTTTATTGTGCGTGTGACCGTACCTAACGGAGTTCACTGTGTGCAGGTACAACATCACGCCGGAGGGCGACCTGGTGATCCGCGACGTGTCCTTCACCGACGTGGGCACCTACCAGTGCTACGCCAAGAATAAGTTTGGGGAGAAGTCAGCCTTTGGATCGCTCACTGTTAAGAGTGAGTTTCGTATTCCGTAGCTGTTTAGATGTTTATTCTCGTAAAATAGCTCTTGATTTTCGCAAAAATTAATATTTAAATAAATATTTGCTTAAGTATGTTCCAGGTGTTCTGCTTGTATGCCTATTATTCGACTTAGTATTGTGTGACGTTTTGTTAAAATAACAACACTGTAAAATGTAGGTATGTTACGTTCAAAATACATTTCAGTCTAAACTAGTCTTGAATTGGCAAAAAAGATTAATTGTAACTATATACATACATAGTACCGTATGATAATGCTCCACTAATCACAATAACTAGTTAGATGTTAACAGCTTATTGTCTTTTTTTAATGAAAAGACAAAGTAATAGTATAATTGTAACATATATAATGACGTAAGAATTGTAACCGTGTCACGATGAGTTAAACATAATCACAAAATGTTAAAAATACCGAAATCAAATAGAAATTTAACATAATTTGTCCGTCTGCAGAACGCACCGTGATCACCGACAAGCCGGAACACTACGAGGTAGCCGCCGGCGCGTCCGCCACGTTCCGCTGCAACGCGAACGCCGACGACTCGCTGAACCTGGAGATCGTGTGGCTCATCGACGGCCAGCCCATCGACTTCGACAACCAGCCGCGGTACCGCGTCACCAACGACTATTCGCTGCTCATCTCGGACACTACCGAGCTGGACTCGGGCGAGTACACTTGTATCGCGCGTACTGCTATTGATGAGGCGAGGGCGCAAGCCACGCTCACTGTTCAAGGTAGATATTGAGTATTGTTAAAGCTAACTATTATTTTTTCAAAACGTTAATAATTACTATTTCTCATTTCTATAATATTCCAATGAGCTGGGTTCCGATGAGTACAGACATAATAAAATGTATTGGTTTTTAGTCGTAATGTATCCTTTTTAGTCTTTTAAATTATTTTTAACCAATGAGCTCGGTGTTAAAGCGATTTGGGCTTTTGGGTTGCAAATTGCAAGTTAAATAGCTTTCACAATGCCAGCTCCTCAGTAGTTGAGGATTCCGGTTGAAAGTGCTTCTAATTTCGGCCTTATCGTCACTTAACATCAACTGAGATTAATGCAAGGTTCTTACTCGTAAGGAATAATAATAAAAAATACCCTCACTTCAGCCCTCATTTGCCTAGTGGCAAAACGCTCGGTTCTATATCCGGATGTCCCGAGATCAATTCCCAGCTCGGACAAAGTGTGTGCGGGCTCAGTGCGGATTGGTTAATGTTAACGACTGCCAATGCAGACGGGACCAACGGCTTCACGTAAATTTCACCACTTGCAAACCACTGCATCATTGAGCTCCACCTTTTAGTATTGGTATCATAGTCATATCGTCAGCCCAAGACCAAGGCCGGTGAAACTCGTTAATCCCAATTATAAAACAAAGAATAAGGTTTGAATAGTTATTCCGTGTTTTGTCTCTTTTACTCTAATTTGAAATGACGTTTACATGACAGGAACAAAACACGGCATAACAATTCGGACCTTATTCTTTGTGTATCTGTAAGGCACTTAGATTAAAATGTAACGTTAACGTTTAGAAGTGTATAAAAAACAACCCATACTCCAGACAAGCCCAACCCGCCCGCGCTGGACGGCATCGAGTGCCACGAGAAGATGGCCAACCTCCGCTGGCACCCCATGGGCGACAACCGCGCACCCATCCTGCGCTTCTCCATCCAGTTCAACACAAGCTTCACACCCGATACATGGGACTTGGCTAGTGAGAATGTGCCCGCCATCGACACCTCATGGGCGGTCGAGCTCAGCCCCTGGGCTAATTATACGTTCAGGTGAGCTTACTGCTACTACTGCTAATAATAAAATAGAATACATTTTTATTTGAACAACACTACAACAAAAAAGAGACCACAGTCATCATGAGATAACCACTTTTTAGGGTTCCATAGCCAAATGGCAAAAAACGGAACCCTTATGGATTCGTCATGTCTGTCTGTCTGTCTGTCCGTCCGTACGTCACAGCCACTTTTTTCCGAAACTATAAGAACTATACTGTTGAAACTTGGTAAGTAGATGTATTCTGTGAACCGCATCAAGATTTTCACACAAAAATAGAATAAAAAACAGTAAAATTTGGGGGTTCCTCATACTTAGAACTGAAACTCAAAAATACCTTTTTCATCAAACCCATACGTGTGGAGTATCTATAAATAGGTCTTCAAAAATGATATTGAGGTTTCTGATATCATTTTTTTCTAAACTGAATAGTTTACGCGAGAGACACTTCCAAAGTGGTAAAATGTGTGTGTCCCCCCTGTAACTTCTAAATATGAGAGAATGATAAAACTAAAAAAATATATGATGTACTTTACCATGCAAACTTCCACCGAAAATTGGTTTGAACGAGATCTAGTAAGTAGTTTTTTTAATACGTCATAAAGTACGGAACCCTTCGTGTGCGAGTCCGAATCGCACTTGGCCGGTTTTTTTTTTAAACTTGCCTATAGTCTAGTGTTGCCCGGACTTTAAGGTATCAAGTGCGATTCCTAGCAAGAGTCCATATCGTATAGTTAAGAGCGTAAATGTAATGAATATATGTTTTTAAATATTCTTATTTAGTCAAGAATATATCAGCTGCTTAACTTCCTGTGCATGTCGTAACAGCCGACTAAGGGACAAGGGTTCCAAGATTCTCGCATATCAGGCGATCTTCTAGCTGGCAACCCATCACTGATAAACATTTCTATTCCAACTCGGATAATGTAGGGTTACATTGTTTTATAAAAAATGTACCGTCGGGTCACTAATGACGAGTATACTCAAAATACGGTAGTTGATTGGTTAGTCAATAGACAAACTTTTTAGCAACTGTCAAAAGTTTTTTTAATAAAAAAATATATGGGATTGGAATCTATGACGTCACTATTTTTCTCTCAATTGAGTGTTTAATTGTAACTTTTTAATTTACAGAAATGTTATGTCATGTTTTAATATAAAATAGATTAATACTGATACGTGATTTATTTTATACGTTTAATTTCATTATTTTGGTTTTTGCATTTACAATGTTATATGTAGTTACAAGACAAAATTTTACTATAAAAAAATCAACCAGTCACAGGAATCAACTAGTCTCTAGCGATTCCCACTCGAGCATCTGAGACTGGTTGATTTTTTTTTTTTTTTTTTTTTTTTTTACTTTATTAAGGACAACAAACAATTACACTGTTTTCTTACTACCTATAAGCTTAATATAACTTAATTACTGACAGTGCAACCAGCTGCGTTATCCACAAATTACTGACAAAATTTATCTAGTACACAGTCAATGCAAAACAGAGTAAAGTCAGAGTTATAATATTGAAATTCTACATAAAGAAAAATACAGAATTAAAAAGAAAAGCCTACCCAGAACAATTTAGTTATTTAATAATTTTGAGTTTATATTTAATATAATTTTTAATTTAATTTGATTTGAGGTCAGAAAAATGTGTGCAGAGCTGTAATAAATAAATCGTGATGTTATATTGTACATTTTATGATGAAATTTAGGTAGTTATAGTTTTATTAAAATGTCACAGACATTTCTTCGGAATGATGCAGGTGAGCAGGCAAAAATGTCAAGTTCGATAAAATGATTATTGAATAGTTTCATTATTCTGAGAAGAGGAGCACGCTCACCCGCGTTGGTTTTACAAAATTTTGGTGCAAACAAGTAACGCTTCCGAGAGTGACGAATGGAACATAAACGGTGAGGTACGTGTAAGCATATTTGATTCATAAGTTGATTGCAATCGAACTTACTGTGTGAAATATTATACAATAGCATGACATCTGAAAGCATTCTTCTCATTTCAAGTTTAAGCAACGAAAATTTATCTAAAAGAGCCTCATATGAGGACTTAGAATGAAAACATCGGTAATTTACGGAACGTAAGAATTTTTTCTGTACTTGTTCTATTTGTTTGTTATATTTAGAGTAAAATGGATTCCAAATGGCAGTAGCATATTCTATTTGAGATCTAATCAAAGATTTGTAAAGTAAAAGATATGAGGAATGAAGCTTAAATGAAACGCGAAAGAATAAAAAAATTTGAAACTAGTAAAATTTTATTTTATTATTTTAATGATCTGGAATTAATTTTGTTGTTGTAACCGTCGCTATTGGTGATTTCGATGCTTCGTCTACCCCTTTTTGGGACAAGAACGTGAGAGTATGTATATCTGCCTCAAACCCCCGTGTACGTGTACCCAGGGTGATCGCGTGGAACAAGATCGGCGCGTCGCTGCCGTCGGCGCACTCGGAGGCGTGCAGCACGCAGCCCGACGTGCCGTACAAGAACCCCGACAACGTGGACGGCAAGGGCACCGACCCCACCAACATGCTCATCTCCTGGTCGGTCAGTGGCCGGCATCACTACTTATATACTAAACCCTTGCTGTACAGACGCCTGTCCGATGGCCTCGCTAGATTTTGAACTTTATGTCTAAGGCATATGGTTGATAATTTATTTTAAAAAATATAAAACATTTTATAAATATTTAATTCAGCTTCAGTGCAGCGATTAGCACTTAAAAATAAAAAGTAAAATTTACTAAAGCGTTGTGTACTAAATTTGTGGTATTTCATCTGAAAAGATGAATCTGCATAGCCATCGGTTGCAACAACCTTTGGATAGACGGCACTGTGCCGCAATAAGCACTCAAAAATTATATAGGAGTGACAAAATTCAGCGCTCACGTCAGCCTTCTCAGTAGCATAGCAGTCAGTGCAGCCGCCCGGATTGCGGAAGACCCAGGTTCGATTCCTGGCTGGGTCGGGTGGGCGTTTAATTTATTCACTGTGTTTTATAAAATATTTTATAAATATTTAATATATGTCTTATGATGTATAGCCAACCCTAGCTGTGGTGTGAAAAGAAAGTCTGCAGGATAATTTTTATTTTATACATACATATGTATATACATACTTAAACTAATTAAGTATATTTTATATGCTGATAATCAAAATAACCTTTAATCTAACCGGATTGTAACAGTGGAGTAAACTTTCCAAAGTAACCCTAAAAGCTATCTTGTTGAATTATTTTAAGAAACGGGTAATTTAGCTGCTGGAGTGATAGATTGCTACAGCAATTTTCTAACAGCAACAGAAACTGTCAGATTATAATGCCTTCCAAACCAAGGACAATAATCAAAAATCAAATTTGGTTATCCGTCCTAAAACAGATCCAAACTAGCATAACTTTTCTGATTTTTACATAGAAAGTATCATCGGGGCGGTGCGGCGTTAACTAAAATGTAATACTTAAAAACACTAACGTCGTGATCTAAAGTCTGTTATGTTGTTTTATGAATTTAGCAACGATTTTAATTTCCATTCATCGATATTTAAACTTAGTATCCAACTGTGTGGTTACAGAAAATGCCCCAGATCGAGCACAACGGTCCCGGGTTCTACTACCTGGTGTCGTGGCGGCGCAACATCACGGGCCAGCCGTGGGACGAGCGCCAGCTGCGCGACTGGCGCGTCACCGAGCTGCTCGTGCCCAACACGCCCACCTTCCAGCCATACCGGATCAAGGTCACCCATCATGCATAACTATATCAGCATGCACACGCACATACTGGATTTCGAAAAAAAAAATTATAAGATATAAATTTAATTAATTGCAATCTGAAAAGTTTAAATAGTTTTCCAATGGCAAGATTTGAAACACGCACCCTCTGACAAGGCCGGGCCAGGTATAAAAAAAATATATTTTTCATTCACCATACTATAATATAGAATAGTTACGACTTATCTTTTATTTGAGTAAGTTCTTGATAAACACAGCATTTTTGATACAAGCAATTCTTAAGTGTCTACGATTTACTTTACTTTAGCTATTTAATAATATTACTTTATTATTATTAATAGTAAAAAGACAACTTCGACGTATATTTGCAAATAAATATACATTTCAGTTCTCACATTTTTTAACACATCAATGTGTTATTAATGAAACAACATCTAATTATAACAAATCTTTCTTCGTAGGTGATCGCGGTCAACTCCAAGGGTACTTCGAACGTGACTCCCGTAGAAGTGATCGGTTGGTCCGGCGAGAACATTCCTCTCCAGGCGCCTGCCAACTTCACCCTCGTCCAGGTCACCTCAGGCACCACGGCTCTCCTCAGCTGGAACCCAGTGCCCCCAGAATCTCTACGAGGTCATTTCAAAGGGTACAAGATTCAGACCTGGATCGACGGGGAAGAAGAGCGCTCCAACGAGATCCTGGTCAAAGCAGACGCTACAAGCACCCTAGTCACAAAATTCAAGCCGTTCAAGAAGAACAACGCCAGAATATTCGCTTACAACGGACGCTACAATGGACCAGCGAGCGATGTCCTCAGCTTCGTGACTCCTGAAGGGAAACCGGGGACGGTTAAGTCGTTCGAAGCGTACCCGATTGGTTCATCAGCGATGTTGCTCAAGTGGGATAAGCCTATCAACGAAAACGGTATCCTAACTGGCTACAAGGTATCCTACCAAAAGGTAACCGGTACAACCCTCGGTCCTCTCCAGGAGCGCAAGAAGGAGATCGACCCCAAATTTGACAGAGCAAAGCTTGCCGGTCTCGAACCGAACACAAAGTATCGTATCGAGATCAGAGCGAAGACCAAGGCTGGCGAAGGGGAAAAATACTACGTGGAACAGGTCACTCGGGGTATGGTGAATGCCGTCCCGGACACGCCGCTGTTCGATACTATGACTTTGCCCGGGAAGGAAGGCACTGCGCACATCAAGGTAACTATAATAGCTTATTTTCTCTTTATTATTACGGACTAGTAGACCGCTCCCGACTTCGGCCGCTCTAATAAACACCCGTATCCCGTTGAGACCGTCCCGTCCCGTTCTGTTAATTACGAACTCAACCAAAAATATTCAGACAAATCGGTGTAGCCGTTCTCAAGTGATGCTATGACATTATATTTATAAATTATCTTTCCTATTTTTTTCTGGAATTGGGCACTAGTGTCTGCAGCACAGTTTTCTACTTTGCAACTTCCATCGTACATATTTTTCCGTACTGCTTTTTTATTTATTATTTGACAGATTTCCTCCTCTACTTTTTTTAAAAACAATGTATGAAACCATGTAAGTATATTTAATTTAATGGACTCGTTACACATTTTATACATAAATTAATTATTTCGGGATTCCTTCTCCATACAAACTTAACTATACCAAATTTCATTCTTCTCCGTGCACTCGATGTGCTTAAAAAGGGGCTCGAAGTTTTTGCTTCATTACCAGCTCATTTTTTATGTCCCCACTGCTTTAGCCCGGTGATTCCCTATACATGGATATCTCCCTATCCATGATATACAAACCACCATACGGGTTTAGTGCGGGTTAAATAAATTAGAAATTAGTTTTCGCTTGACGTGTTAATATATAAATATGTGTGACAGGTGCAATGGCTGCCGACGCTGGACGGGCACGCGGGCACGCACTTCGTGGCGTGGTACCGGCTGCAGGGCGAGCCGCACTGGCTGCGCACCAGTGACGTCACCGACGACGACTACGTCATCATCACGGGCCTGCAGCCCGCGCGCCTCTACGAGCTCAAGCTCACGGCGCACGACGGCGAGTACTTCAGCACCAGCGAGATTAAGGAGGTCGACACTACTATCGGTGAGTTGATTGATTTATGTTTCTATAGTTTGTTCATTATAGCTTGATACCTGTGACAGAAGTCATCAAAATCGAAGACGTGACCTTGTAAAAGCGTATGAAATTATTTGACTATATTAAAATAACATTATTATTTATAATCCATCACTTACTATACTACAATTACTTTTGTGATTCTATTTTATATGTAAGATTAGATTTATCCCAATAAACTCCCGCATAACACACATTTATCATAATTTTAAAACATTACAATAAAATAAACTTACTCCTTTACAAGGTCATTTCATTACAAATAAATACTAGTGTTGGGATAGTACACCGAGTTAAATTCAATCGATATTCAATAACCAATCGATTAAATTTAACTTAATTTTTTTCATCTTAGCTTTATTCATTGATTTGTTAGTCTTTATTTATATGAAGTTTTTACAAAACTTCTAAAAGCTTTTGTATCATCCAGATGGGCCCGTAATAATGCGCGACGACAAGATGGCGACCGCCGGCTGGTTCATCGGCGTGATGCTGGCGCTGGCGTTCCTGCTGCTGGTGCTGGTGCTGGTGTGCGTGGCGCGGCGCAACCGCGGCGGCAAGTACGACGTGCACGACCGCGAGCTGGCGCACGGCCGCCGCGACTACGCCGACGCCGGCTTCCACGAGTACACGCACCCGTACGTACCCGTACCCCTATCCCTATCTATACCCACTCGTGCTAAAAAAGTTTTTTCTTTATACTCATACGGCCCTTTCAGCATCACCAGACTTTGTAAAAAACGTTTTATATATTTTTGACGCTAGAGGACGCTTTGGAACGCGAAATCGGCTAGCGCCATCTGTTGATTGCAGAGACGATTTTGATAAAAATTAGCTTTTTTCGGGTAATACATTAAAAAAAGAGTACAAAAACACTCGTGGCAGCAACGAAAGAATAGGTTTATAAAAAACAGGATGAAAATAAAATGTTCAAATAATTTTTAACGCAAATTTTTGTTGCGAACGTTGTTAGTGACGGTAGTTGTTGACATTGAATGGGCGCCTTTGGCTTTCAAAGTAAAAAAGTAAAGTGTTGAATAATTTCGGCGGGCTGGTTAGAACCACGATAGCTCAATTGGAAGAGCACCTGACCCGGTATGTCAGAAGGATGCAGGTTCAAATCCAGCTTGTGGAAATTTTTTCAACATTTGTGTTTTTGTAGGATGAAAATATTTTCGCGAGTTAGGCCGAAACGGTTTTTTAGTTTTATAGATGAGTATGCAAATGACTCCGTTACACTTGATGTTAAGCAGAAACGGAGTTCGGATACATAAACGGCTAGTGGAGTAAAATTTTGCTTCGGTAGCCGTCCTCACTTTAGTATTTTTTACTATGTTTTTTACTAGTAGATTTAGATAAGCTCTAATTAGGGTTCATGATTTCTCGAGCTTATCAATTTCTCGGGTCTCGAGAATTCTCGAGGCTGATTTCTCGGGACTTCTCGGGTTGTCGAGAAATTTACATTTACGTACGTTTTTGAATATTTTTTCGATTCCAATAATGTGAATTAATCACCAAATGCAGTGGTTTTCATTTGCATTTTTGGCTGATTAAATAGAAAAAAAAACAACTTAAAACTTATTAACAAAATTAGCTTCTATTAAACAAAACAAACAAAAATTTCAACATGAAAACGTTAACATTATCTTAACTTATAATTAAATTACAATCACAGCATCATTTTTGGCATGTTCATTAGAAAAAAAATCAAATGAAAACTTTGCAAGAGCAAAGAAACATCTCAAGCTGAACATACAGGTATGTACGTAACAATTAGGTCAGCTTACGCTGTCTGATAAAATATGCCTTTAGAAAAACTAAAGCATTTATAGCTTTATCAGACAGCCGGTTCCTTATTTTATTAACTACATATCCTGAAATTGAAAACACTCTTTCATTTCATAAAATATGATTTCTCGAGTTCTCGACTTTTCTCGAGCTTAATTTCCCGGGAACAAAGCCCAACAATTTCCCGGGAATTAACCCTAGTTCTAATAAGTGTAACTGTAGCATCGTATGCGTTGCCTGCAGGCTGGACAACAAGTCGCGGCACTCCATGAGCAGCGGCACCAAGCCCGGGCCCGAGAGCGACACCGACTCCATGGCCGAGTACGGCGAGGGCGAGACAGGTACGCCATAACGCACTCTTTGCCTGTACACATTAGAATCATAATCAAACTTAGAGATTTCGCTGTTTTACGAAACGCTTATCTAAAGATATTACATAAAAATATGCAATTTTTAGTTTTATTTTAACTGTTTTTATTGACGTTTTGAATCATTTTCATTTGCATAGCAATCATTTAATTTTTACTGTTCTATTGATTTTTTTAGTAAATAGTGCACGATTTTACGTGTTGTTTTGTTTTTAGTTTTAATTACATATTTTAGCTATAACAGACCACGCCACACTTCTTGTACGTATAGCCGGTAAGCAAAGCCATTCGCAGTAAATAATTTGAATAATTAATTTAAATATAATTTTGAAAGAAGGGTTATCCCTTACTTATTTATTACACAAAACTATTTAAAAAAAATATTTATATATAATGTTGAATTTTTCCGGTATTATTAAAGTTACCCGTAATGACTACAGAGCGTATTAGAAGTATGGCACGATCTGTCTTTCGTTAGTCCAAGCATTGCATGTCTTATGTGTGTGCGCTCGACCATCCCTTGCAGCGGGCATGAACGAAGACGGCTCGTTCATCGGCCAGTACGGGCGCAAGCGGCGCCCGCCGCCCACCGGCCAGCCCGACTCCGCGTCGCAGGCGTTCGCCACGCTCGTCTGACCCGCACTCACCCAAAACCCACCCAAAGCCGCAAGGCCCAAACTCCTTTGCTCCAATTTTTAAAAAAGTCGCAAACGCTAGACACGT